>SNQJ01S0099845.1:30301-41743 GCA_010110895.2 Picea sitchensis
ATATATATATATATATATATATATATATATATATATTGAGACCAAAAACATCTTGTAGAAGCGAACTCACTCAAAAATTAATACAACAATAAATTCGACTAAATTCTATCTACTTAATTGGAATGGAGAAAGATAAAGATCGACTTCATTAAATAACTACCCTACTTTCTGACTAACCAAACTAAGTTTGAGTAAAGTGGTGAATCAGTTTTGAGAAACTGACTAACTAAAAAATCAGCAGAGACGTATATCTCGTCGACTTGTAATTACTATTTCCAACACTCCCCCTTAATTTTAAGTAGGTGGGATTACAAAAATTTTAACGAAAATTTGAATTGACATATACTGTCACACATATGCTACTGTGCGGACTCCCAGACCACTACACAGATGTTGAAATGCATCTCTTTCTATATATTTTGTGAAAATATATACGACTTGTTCTTTTTACCTAAAAATTTCTAAACAGATCTCTTTGTTATTCACCAATTCCCTGATAAAATGATACCTTGTATCAATATTCTTGGTTTCCTTGTGAAACAAATAATTCTTTGATAACATGATAGTTGAATTGTTGTCACAAAATATTGTCAATGGTTCTCGTTGTTTCTTCAACAAATATTTTAACATTCTTCTAATCCAAACTTTTTAAGAAGATGAACTTGTAGCTACGACGTACTCTGTTTCTGTTGAAGAAAGAGTCACTATGGGTTGCTTCTTTGATTCCCATGATATTATACCTGTTCCAAAATGAAATGTGTACTGAGAGGTACTTTTCCTTTCATCTATGTTTCCTCCACAATCACTGTCATTGTACCCAATGAGTTTGAAATCTTCTGAGGTAGAATATCTAATGCCAAAATATTTTGTTCCATTCACATATCTCAGAATTCTCTTTCCTGCCTTCCAATTTGATTCTTTTGGAGTTTCCATGAACCTTGAAATTAGGCTCACCTCATACATAATATTAGGTCTTATTGTTGTTAAATACATAAGACTTCCTACCATTCTTTTAAACAGTGTGGGATCCACCTTGGATATTTCTTGTTCTTTGCTTAGCTTCAATCCTGTTATGATAGGTGTTGGGGCTGCTTTGGAATTTTTCATGTTGAATCTTTTCAAAATTTCATGCACATACTTATATTGTGAGATAAATATACCAGTTTTGGACTAGTGAACTTCAATACCCAAAAAATATATCATAAGCCGGAAATCAATCATTTCAAACTCATCCTTCATGACTGAATTAAATTCTTCTATACCAAAATCATATGTAAAAATAAAATCATCTACATATAAGCAAACAAAAAACATGTTACCTTGTCGATTTTCTTTGATGTACAATGTTGGCTCACACTCACTTCTTTGAAATCCATTCTATTTAAGATAGGAATCTATGCAACTGTACTAAGCTCTAGGAGCTTGCTTTAACGCATACAGTTCCTTCTTCAACCTGTACACTGTGTCTTCTTGTCCTGGAATCTCATAGCCTTGTGTATGTTCCACACACATTTCTTCTTCCAAATTTCCATTCAAAAATATTGACTTTACATCCATTTGATAAACTAGCCATTTGTTTTGTGTGGCAATGGCTAACACATCTCTAATTGTTTCCATGCATGCAACTAGTGGAAATGTTTCATTGAAATCAATTCCAACTTGTTGTGCAAAAACTCTTGCAACTAACCTTTCCTTGTGCTTCTACACATTTCTTAGTTTTATATATCCACTTGAAACTTATCACATCCTTATCTTTAGGTACATCTACCAACTTCCATGTATGATTTTTCTCTATGCATGTGATTTATTCATCCATGGCTTGTCCCCGTACATCATCTTTGACAACTTCTTAAAATGTTAATGGAACATCTATTTGTGAAAACATAGAAAAAATTGAAAATGAATTTGTTGTGTCTTCATTATTGATGGCGCACATAATTTTTGTCTTTCTTGGTAACACACTTTCTAAAGTTGGATCTAGGTGTAGACTGCACACTTGCTGATATCACTAGAGTTGTTTGTGCTCGGGTTTGTGTCGTAGTTCTAGGTGTACAAGGAACTTCACACTGATTTATACATGGTGTTTGAACCACTTCTTATTCTACGTCATCATGCACCATAACATTAATAATTATGACTATATTTTCTATGCTTCCATCCCATGATTCATTCTCCACGAATTGACCATCAGAGTGATTATGAATTTTCTTGCAGTAGGATCATACAATTCTGTCCTTTTCTATCCAACCTTTTTCTCATCTCATCTGGAACATGTGCATATCCAACACAAACACAAACTTTTAAGTGCGCCACAAACGTTTAAGTGCGCCACATTATGCTTCATACCTTTCTAGGCTTATTGAGGAACTATGTTTTTAACACTCTTTGTCAGACATTTGTTTATGATGTGTACTGCAGTTTCTACTACTTCATCCCAATACTCATTTGACAAATGTTTGGATGCCAACATATTGTGCATCGTTTCCATGATGGTTATGTTCTTTCTTTCTGTGACACCATTCTATGATGGTGTATATCGTGTAGTGAATTGTTTTTCAATGCCATGAACTTTACAAAAGTTATGAAATTATCTTGAAATGTATTCTCCTCCTCTTCCAATTCTTAGACACTTGATGTAATAACCACTTTGCTTCTCCACAAATGATATGAATTGTTGAAAACAACCCAATGCGTCATATTTATGCTTTAGGAAATAAATCCATGTCTTTCTTGAGAAATCATCAATGAATGTCAGAAAATAAGTACTGCCTCCTATAGATGGTGTTTGCATTGGTCCAAAAATGTTTGAATGTACTATTTCCATTGCATATTTTTCTCTATATGACTTGCCAACTGGAAATGATTCTCTATTATTCTTTCCAAAAATGCATCCTTCAGATATTATTTCTAGTTTTTCAATCAATGCAGAACCTTTTACCATATCCTTTGTTTGTAGCAGCTTCAGACCTCCAAATTTTAAATGTCCAAATATGTAATGTCATAACCAAGAATCATCCTATACTTCACATTGAAATACTACCTGATGTCTTCTTCATTCTTAGTATTTTGCGCACTACCTTTTCCTCCTTCATAACTGTGAGCACTTTCTTCTCTATAAATGCAATGTCTAACTGCGCATATTTTCTTTTACCAACAACTAGCACTATATTTTTCTTCTCGGTTGGCTTCATTGTCAATGGGAACATTCTATTACTTGTCATATGGATTCTTGCAAGAAGTTGATTGCTTGGATATCTTTCCATAATCACACATTGATTATATTCCATGTAAATTATGTATCCTTTCTGTAACAAATATCATGTGCTCATCAAATTATGCTTCAGAACAGAAACATAATATACATCAGGCATACTTTTTTGTTCTCCTTGTTTGTTTAAAATGTTAATATTGTCTTTTCCTAAGACAGTGACTTGGATATATGTTCCAAGTGTAACTTTAGTTTGGACTGACTTATCCAAACTAGGAAACAATTCCATGTTTCATGCCATGTGATTACTGCAGCCTGAATATAGATACCATATATCACATGGACTTTCTTGAGAAACATTGCATTCAACTAGTGAGACTATAGAGATTTCATCATCACACACCATAAACATAGGACTGGAGGGACTATTTACGTTATTACATTGATCTTGTCCTTTCTTGTTCTGATTATATTATCTCTTCCTGCATTCATATGCATAATGTCCATACTTTTTATAGTAATGGCACTAAATCATTGATTTGTCAGTTCTCTAACAACTTGGATGGCTGGTATTTGGGTTTTGACCTCTTCCACCAGTGTTTCCAAGACTGTTGTTGCATCTACCTCTGATAGAACTTATTCCTCTTCCCATAAATTTAGCTCTCCCCTTCATCTTCCACGACTTATAGATGACTGCACGGAAAATGCATTCCTTGATCACATATTTCACCTATTTAATCTGTGTTCATGATTAATGACACAAGCTTGGAGTTCATCTAGACTAAAATCACTCAGGTCTTTTCTCTCTTCTAGAGTCACAACAAGGATATCAAATTTAGAAGGAAGACTCCTAAGAACCTTCTCAACTATTTTTTTTTTCTCTATGATTTCTCCATGAGACTTAATCTTATTTATGAGACCAATAATAACATGGGTATAAAATGAATCCACTGAATCTGTATCTTTCATTAATAGAGTTTCAAAATGTCTTCTAAGAATTTGTAGTTTTGAAGTCTTGACTTTGTTCATACCTTGATAAGCGGTTTGCAATATGTCCCATGCCTCCTTGGCTTTCTTTGTTGATGCAACTCTTGGGAGTATGCTTTCCTGCATGGCTTGATGTATGTAAACCATCGTCTTTCCATCCTTCTTCCTTTAATCTTTGAAGGCTTCCATCTCAGCTTGTGTGAGGGCATTGTACGCTTCCTGATCTTCTATTTCCACATAGCCCTTCTCGACTATCTCCCATACATCTTGATCCCAAAATAACAACTTCATGGTCAAGGACCATAACTCATAATTTTTGCCTCTAAATGTGTGAGGTTGTAGATTTTAAGTAGAGTCCATGTTCCCTGCTTACAACATAGTTGTTTCTCGTGAAACTTTGTGATTGAACTCTCAGAACTTACCACATAGTGCAAAGACTACACGATTTACTGCACATTGTGATAAAACACTTAATGGAATTATTTCTTGACACATAAAAAATGAAGTGCTATACCTAGCATATAAACTCATAAATACTCATGAATATATCAACAACAGAATATTTGAAATATATTATGAACTCAGGTGCTACTAGCTAATACAAAATACAATATTGTGTTGAGCTTCGGCTTCAATGACTTCTGCAAACTATTTCTGCAACTTACAACCACACATACAGAGCTTGTACTCTCACACTTCTTCAACTACCTTCAGTTGTTGTTGTTGTTTGTCATGCATCTCAACTTCATATAGACTTATACATATATAGACTGAGACCAAAAACTTTTTGTAGAAGCGAACAATTAATACAACAATAAATTTGACTCACTTTTATCTACTTAACTCGACTCAAGAAAGATAAAGTTCGAATTCATTAAATAACTCCCCTATTTGCCGACTCACAAAATTGAATTTGAGTAGACTTATCGACTGAGACGTAAAGCTCACCGACCTGTAATTACTATTTCCAACAAAATTTTGAAAGGAACACGTGAAAGATACAACAATGGAGACTCTGATTCGTAACGATAATGCAAAAAATGGGGTTATTAAAATTTTCAGCCACCGAGCACTAATGGTCACACCACAACTTGTTTACAATAGATATAGTCGATCACAAAAAATCCAACATGATGTGGATAGATCTCAAGAAACAAAATCGTACGTGTTGTTTTTATAAGCCTTTTCCTTTTGTACACCAAGTTGAAACTAACAATAATAGAATGCATGGATACCCAAATCATTTCTCTAGAAGCATAGTCTAAACTTTCTATCTTTTGGGTTTTTTTGTTTTTTTTAATGATTTTTTTATTTTGATTTTGCTTCAAATTCAGTAAAGAAGATTGGATCTGCATATTTGAGTTGTTGATTTTGTATAATCAAAGTAGTCCAAGTAAATCCATTTATACATTCAGAAATACAATTTAAACAACAAAAAATAGTTATCTTATCTAAATTTACATCAACAAATTTAGGGAAAAAAACCAAAAAATAAAAAGTTTAACCACTGCCTTGTCCAAACACTCAAATCACTGCCTTGTCCAACCACTCAAATTGATAGACAAAATAAAAAAGAAAAGACCTTTTCGATGTCATTCAAATTGACACATTTGGATCGGACCACTTCCGACAGGATGCGACGGGCCCTGCTATTGCCCTTCGGATGAAGCTTGACAAAGTTGACTACACTAGACATACTTGATTTGGCCTTAGTTACCCAAAACTCTATGTAATCGTCCATTATTGTCTTAATTTCTCGCAGACTTTTCTTATATTAATCAAACATTTTTACTTTCTGGCAGTCTTATATTACGCGGCTATTTTCTCAATTTTTTACTCTCTCGTACACTTTTGTCATATAACTATTTCTCAAACTTTTACTTTCTCGCGCACTACTTTTCTCATATCAACCGACAATTTCTCAAACTTTTAGTCTCTTGCACAGTTTTCTCATATCAACCGACTATTTAACCAATGTTTGCTTTCTCGCACATTTCTTATACTATTCGACTATTTGCAGTTTTGTCAAAGGTGCAAACATTAGATTTTGCATTAATAATCCAAAATCCTATGTATTTTGCAAGGGATTGATCCATTCTGCTACCCTCGCCATATTTGATTTGGAAATAATCGCCCAAAAATTCTGTATCTTGCAAGGAATTGAATCCATTGTTCTGTGTATTATTATAATTGATAACTGGTAATGGTCGGTCAATAAAGAAAAGGTGTGCAAAAACGCATAAATTCTAGAAATAACCGGTCACTGTAAGAAATGTGTGCGAGACAAATAATATGTCAATATAAAAATTGTGTGTGAGAAAGTAAATATTGTTTAATCTTGGTTGCCCCGTTGGACATTTAACATTTACAAGTTTTGGGAGATTCAAAAATTGTGATAGATTGGTTGAATAATAGGGGACTCTTCAAGTATCATCACTGATGGGTTGGTGGATGGATTTGGGCATTTTTTTTTCAGCTGTATAAGTTTTGCTCACATCTACAAGGAGGAAAATGGAGAGGTAGACACCCTCTACACCATGAATCTGAATCAAAGCTCTTTTCATTAATTCAAAACTTCTGTACATGGGATCTTCTCTAAAACTTTCTGCTACAACTCTCTTCTTCTGCTATATGCTCAGTGATCTCTAATTTTACAATGATACAAAGGTGAAGGTGTCTATAGTCGGTTTTCCCTCCTAGTCCTAAAACTATTTAATCTAGAATTTAAATCTACCTACTTCCATTTACTATGCATAAATGCCTTTATGTTTTAAAGATGAGAGCAACCGCTCAAGATCTGTTTACAATATGCAAGTACGATTCCCTTTAATTGTTTCATTAATGTTTACAAAATATTTCAAAACGTGCGCTGGTGGTCTTCGAGCTGTCTTCCGCCTTCACGCTCACTTGGCTGCTTACGATGCTCCTGTATCACATTGGTCCACAAATGTTTGAATGTACTATTTCCATTGAATCTTTTTCTCTATATGACTTGCCAACTAGAAATGATTCTCCATTATTCTTTCCAAAAATGCACCCTTCACATATTCTTTATAGTTTTTCAATCAATGGAAAACCTTTTACCATATCCTTTGTTTGTAGCAGTTTCTGACCTCCAAATTTTAAATATCCAAATATGAAATGTCATAACCAAGAATCATCCTATACTTCACATTGAAATGCATCTTGAATTTATGCGCTACTATCTTCTTCTTTCTTAGTATTGTGCGCACTACCTTTTCATCCTTCATAAATGCAAGCACTTTCTTCTCTATAAATGCAGTGTCTAACTGCGTATATTTTGTTTTACCAACAACTAGCACTGTATCTTTGTTCTCAGTTGGCTTCATTGTCAATGGGAACATTCTATTTCTTGTCATATCGATTCTTGCAAGAAGTTGATTTCTTAGATATCTTTCCATAATCACACATTGATTATATTCCATGTAAATTATGTACCCTTTCTGTAACAAATGTCCTGTGCTCATCAAATTATGCTTCAGAATAGAAACATAATATACATCAGGCGCAAATTTTTGTTCTCCTTATTTGTTTAAAATGTTAATATTGTATTTTCCTAAGACAATGACTTGGATATATGTTCCAAGTGTAACTTTATTTTGGAATGAATTATCCAAACTAGGAAACAATTCCATGTTTCATGTCATGTGATTACTGCAGTTTGAATATAGATACCATATATCACAGGGACTTTCTTGAGCCACATTGCATTCAACTAGTGAGACTATAGGGATTTCTTCATCACACACCATAAACATAGGACTAGAGAGACTATTTACAGTATTTCACTGATATTGTCCTTTCTTGTTCTGATTATATTGTCTCTTCCTCCGTTCATATGCATAATGTCCATACTTCTTATAGTAATGGCACTGAATCTTTGATTTGTCAGTTATCTAACTACTTGGATGATTGGTATTTGGGTTTTCACCTCTTCCACCAGTGTTTCCAAGACTATTGTTTCATCCACCTCTGATAGAACTTCTTCCTCTTCTCATAAATTTAGCTCTCCCCTTCATCTTCCACGACTTATAGGTGACTGCACGGAAAATGCATTCCTTGATGACATATTTCACCTATTTAATCTGTGTTCATGATTAATGAGGGAAGCTTGGAGTTCATCTAGACTAAAATGACTCAGGTCTTTTCTCTCTTCTAGAGTCACAACAAGGGTATCAAATTTAGAAGGAAGACTCCTAAGAACCTTCTCAATGATTTTTTTTTTCTCAATGATTTCTCCATGAGACTTAATCTTATTTATGAGACCAATAACATGGATATAAAATGAATCTCTGTATCCTTCATTGACATAGTTTCAAAATCTCTTCTAAGAATTTGTAGTTTTGAAGTCTTGACTTTGTTCATGCCTTGATAAGGGGTTTGCAATATGTCCCATGCCTCCTTGGCTTGCTTTGTTGATGCAACTCTTGGGAGTATGCTTTCCTGCATGGCTTGATATATGTAAACCATCGTCTTTCCATCCTTTTTCCTTTAATCTTTCAAGGCTTGCATCTCAGCATGTGTGAGGGCATTGTACACTTCCTCATCTTCTATTTCTACATAGCCATTCTCGACTATCTCCCATACATCTTGACCCCGAAATAACTACTTCATGGTCAAGGACCATAACTCATAATTTTTTTCCTCTAAAAGTGGGAGGTTGCAAATTTGAAGTAGAAGCCATGTCCCTGCTTACGACATAGTTGTTTCTCTTGAAACTTTGTGATTGAACTCTCAGAACTTACCAGACTGCACGATTTATTGCACATTGTGATAAATCACTTAATGAAATTATTTCTTGACACATAAAAAACAAAGTGCTATACTTAGCATATAAAATCATAAATACTCATGAATATATCAACAACAAAATATTTGAAATATATTATGAACTCAGGTGTTATGAGCTAACACAAAATACAATATTGTGTCGAGCTTCGGCTTCAATGACTTCTGCAAACTATTTTTGCAACTTACAACCACACATAGAGAGCTTGTGCTCTCAGACTTCTTCAACTACCTTCAATTGTTATTGTTTCTTCTCATGCATCTCAACTTCATACAGACTTATACATATATAGACTGAGACCAAAAACGTCTTGTAGAAGCGAACAATTAATACTATTCGACTATTTGCAGTTTTGTCAAAGGTGCAAACATTAGATTTGGCATTGATAATCCAAAATCCTATGTATTTTGCAAGGGATTGATCCATTCTGCTACCCTCGCCATATTTGATTTGGCAATAATCGCCCAAAAATTCTGTATCTTTCAAGGAATTGAATCCATTGTTCTGTGTATTATTATAATTGATAGCTGGTAATGGTCGGTCAATAAAGAAAAGATGTGCAAAACCGGTCAATGTAAGAAATGTGTGCCAGACAAATAATATGTCAATATAATAATTGTGTGTGAGAAAGTAAATATAATGTGTGCCAGACAAATAATATGTCAATATAATAATTGTGTGTGAGAAAGTAAATATTGTTTAATCTTGGTTATCTGGTTGGACATCTAGCATTTATAAGTCTTGGAGATTCAAAAATTGTGATAGATTGGTTGAATAATAGGGGAACTCTTCAAGTATCATCACTGATGGGTTGGTGGATGGATTTGAGCATTAATTTTTTTTTTTCCAGCTGTATCAGTTTTGCTCACATCTACAGAAAAGAAAATGGAGTTTTGCATATAAGCTACCCGAGATTCTGATGGTAACGGAGAGGAGAGATGCAGAAGATGTGGGCAAGAAGCTAATCATATAATAATCTTGAATTTTTTCTGAAACAATGTTCATAAGAATTTAAAATAATAATAAATTTTTAAAATATTATTACAGTTCTATTCTAAGTTTTATGCTTAACTCTTCCATTATCCAAGCTTTGAATCCCTCTATCTAAGAAAATATTATAAAATTAAATGGTTCTATAACTTATCGAAAACATTGATCTACTTGTTTAACTACACCGAAGCCAATTAATATGGGTTGGTTATTTGAAATTGCTGACACTTATCTTGAAGATGGAGATCCCCATTGGTTTGCCATTTCATGAACTTATGGAGAAGGCTTTGTATGTCCTCCATGAAGTCCACACTCAGCCTCTCGAACCTCATCAAATTTACAGACGCCCCGTGGAGCTTCTTTTCGAGATCTCCGTGCACCGACAGCAAACATAACCGAATTTACCGATGAGATTTCGAAGGTCTGTGATATTTGGCTTCCCACTGCCCACTTCGTATTACAGGACATGCTTGTTGAATTCTTATCTACAGACACAACCATACGACCGCATCCAAACAAACTTGATCGAGTTTGTTTGGCGTGGTTAAGCACTGGAATTAATGCTTCCAATAAAGCTCAACCACGCCAGTTCATTCAAGAGTTTATTCAAGTACACTTGAAAAAAACACTGGAACGAACTGGCGTGGTTGAGCACTAGAATCAATGCTCGAATGAAGCTCATGGTCTCTCGGATCAACGGCCATCCGGTTCTACTTGTTCAATTTTTCCTGTTTCCTCCTCCCTTACCCCATATAAGGCCACGCATATTTTGCCCACCCATTTTATGTGCCAACTTTCTGCTGCAAATTTCAGTTTGATCAGCTCAGCTCAGAGACCATCTTATAGATTGATTTTTGCCAGGATTCCAAATCTTTCCTGTGCTTCACTCGGGAAACTCTAGAAAAGTCTAGAACGCATAATATCATGGCTGTCATTGTGCTTCAAAATTCAAACAGTACCATATTTAAATACAATTCACACCTAAGTGTCACTCATATTCTTCTGCAAATTAAGTAGGATTTTCATCCTTCCACAAATCAGGTAGGTAGGAATTTGCGGGAATTCAATGTGTCCAGGATTTTAATTATTGCTCAATGCTTTCAGTTAGGCAAGGGGGGAATTTGTATTCTTCCACAAATGAGGTCTGTAGGAAGGAATTTGCATTCAGGTGGGTAGGAATTTGCCGGAATTGAATGTGGCCAGGATTTTAATTATTTCTCAATGCTTTCAGTTTGGCAGGAAGGGAATTTGCATTGTTCAACAAATCAGGAAGGTAGGAAGGAATCTGCATTCTTCCCCAAATCAGGTCGGTAGGAATTTGGGGGAATTGAATGTGGCCAGGATTTTATTTTTTTCCTGTTCTTTCACTCAGGAAGAATTTCCAAATCAGGTAAGTAGGAATTTACTGGAAATGAATGTAGCCAGCAATTTTTTAATTTTTTTTTTG
>SNQJ01S0099849.1:23945-40385 GCA_010110895.2 Picea sitchensis
GGGCTAAGGGGGAAGAAGAGTACCCCTAGCATTGGCTAGGAGGTACCGGTGAAGTCTCGTTGGTCGGCACCTGGGAGTTGCAAGGAGCATGCGAGACGTCCACTCCGAAGAGGCAACGATACGCTTTCTTCGTTTTGTATGTTAAATTTTTTTAGAACTTATGCTTAAATCTGCATTTTTACTTTGGTAAGTGAATTGATTGTCTAGATGGTTTTCTGAAATTTTCTTAGCCTAGCTCAATGATAGATTGAAATTTCCCCACACGTCTTGACCACCTTGTTGTCTTGATTGTGACCTTCGTGGTTGTTTAGCCTTCCTCTCTAGCTCACTAGTCCTCGCATGATCAATCGGCCAGGAGCCTGATCTATGGCCATCACCTTAGCATTAAAAGACCTATGGATCTCAACGCCCTGTTTTTCTGTGCAAGGATTATGAGCAAAGGACGAACTTGTTAGCCGATTGCCTTGATGTTTTTCCCTGACTGATTGTTGATTCTGCCATCTGGCAATGACCTCTGCGTGTGGATTATCTAGTGGCCTGGTTGGTTTCCTCTATGCCTTGACTAATAGAACCCCTGCAATCATTCCATGACCCTTCCCATTGGATCTTTTCGGTTCTCTTACTATTGTCTGTATTTTTGTATTTGTATTCTGGCAATGGAAAAAAATGATTTGATTCATGTATGCATTTTTGTATTGGTATTCTGGAAATGGAAAACGAGTTGATTCATGTCTACATTTGTATTTTCATTCTGGTAATGGAAAAAAATGAATTGATTCATGTCTGCATTTTTGTATTGGTATTCTGGCAATGGAAAACGAGTTAATTCATGTTTTCATTTGTATTTGCATTCTGGCAATGGAAAAACGAGTTGATTCATGTCTGCATGTTTTTATTGATATTCTCGCAATGGAAAACGAGTTGATTCATGTCTTCATTTTTGTATTGGTATTCCGGCAATGGAGAAACAATTAGATTCTCGCTCTATGTTTTACATTTGGTACCCTGGTAAGAAAGACAAAAACGGTTTTGTTTTCCTTTATGGGTTGGCATTGGCATTCTGGCAGTGAAAGGGGGAAACCTCGGTTTATTCATCCCTCTCAAGCTTGCATTTCGTTTTTTTCTTTTGGGGCGATTTTCTCCTTGAAGAAGACTAGGTCTTGCACTTAATATTTTCTGTTTGATTACCTTTGCTTCCTGGCGATTTCGTCCCTCTCAAGTTTACATTTTGTTTTTACTTTTGGGACGATTTTCCCCTTGAAGAAGACTGCGTTTTACAAAAAAACATTTACTGTTAAGTGATGCTTTGTTGCCTGGTGATTTGCAAATTAATTGTGACTGTGTTTACTGCCTTAAAGACTTCATTTTTCCATTAAAAAGGTATCTTTTGTCTTGCCGATATATAGCACAGTGATTTTCCTTTTAAAAACGTGACTGACTTGCTGTAATTACCCACGATTTTTCCTTTTGAATGTTGTCGAAGCTTGCTGAAATTGACCAAGATTTTTGCCTTTAAATTGGTGACTGTGTTTGCTGGATTGGGCACAAAGTTGCCTTGATGTTAACAGAGTGTGTTGTTGAATGACCACGAGTTGGTCCTTCTGCAGTTGTATTGTCCCTTTTATTCTCCTTCTCCTTGAGTGTATACCCAACATTCTCACTGCCACACTTTAATTGCCACAACGATGTTACTGGCCATGTAATTACCAAGTTAATTGCAATGATAACTGCTATATTAAATGCCTTATCAATTGCCAGAACAATTGCTACAACAATGTTAATGGTCAGCAGTTTCCCTTTTTGTTGTAATTGCCAGGTTAATTGAAATATTAAATGCTATATTATTGCCTTATTAATTGCCAGGATAATTGCTACAGCGATGTCTTCGGTCCAATAATTGTCATGTTAATTACTACCCTGAGTCAATGGTCAGTCGATTCTGTCTTATTGATTAAATGTCGCAACGAGTTAAATGGTTAACAGTTATGTAAATTGCCTTGTTATTGTGCTATCAATCGTTATGTTAACCATCATATAAATTTCCTTGCTACTGTTATTTTAATTTTTATGTTAACTAGCATGATAATCGCCTTGTTAGTGCTATATTACTTGTTATGAAAATAGTTATGCAAACTACCCCATTATTGCTAAATTAATTTTGGTGTTAATCATTATGTTAAATGCCTTGTTAACTGTTGTAATCAATTGTTATGTAGTAGATATGTAATTACCTTGTTGATTTTCCACAACAATGTTATTAGCTGGCAGTTTCCCCCTCAATGATAACAAACAACCAATGTAGTTAGTTTGGTCATTATAGCTAGACTAATGTTGAGATTTAACTATTCATACGTGCTAAAGGTAGCATTCCACTTTAGAATGTTAATGTTGTTATTCAAGTTTATGGCTAGTTGGATGGGGATTCGTATTACTTAGAAATGTCTATTTAGGATGTAATAAATATTAAAATTAGTATGGTGAGTAAAGACTAGATTGCAAATTTAGACTTGCTAGTTTAGATATGTAATTGATGTTAGTTGGATTTATAGATATTGCCTAATTGGTAACTCAGACTCGCTAAATTTGAGTCGTAATTCATGTTAAGTTTGGTTGGTAACTCGTTGACTAATGGAATTAAGACTGGTTAATTGATTTGTAATTAACGTCAATTTAAATCATAGATATTGACCATTTAGCCTTGATTAATGGTTGGGTTGTTGACGAAGTCATTTTTAGCTTGCGTTTCCCATTGAGGGTGTTGTTGTTTATTAGTAATTAATGTTTGTACTTGGTTTTGTAAACGTTCAATGTGATTGATTTTGCTCACTGTAAGGGTTCTAGTTACTTGTGTAATTTAATTTTGGGTGCGTTGCGTTTTTAGGATGATTGTTCTTAACTTAGTAGGATTGGTCTGCTTGTGTCGGGCGGGATGTAGACACCTCCTTGTTCCTCAGAACAGTCTCCAGCCCTGAGACCTTAAATGGTCAAAATCGATGGGAACCTGGGCTTGAGCATTGCTTATGTGTTCTGGAGGTCCTAACCATTGCAGGGTAGGATGGGCGGGTAGTCATTCTTATTCTTCATCGGTTGAATGTCGTACATTGTTTCCAGGTGCTTGATGTGATTTTATGTTAGGTAGTTATGTTGTTATTGCGTGAGTTTCATTCGTTGTGTTCGTCGTCGTGTTGCGTTGTTGAGTATAATGTCATTATTACCTTCCTACACACACACATAAAAAAAATTAAGGGTGCTTTTACGGGTTGTACATCGTAGGAGTCGTACTGGATGGGGATGTCACAAAATTCATTTTTGGATAGTTAAATATAGTTACTTATAGTTAATTTTGGAGTCACATGCTCATGTAAAAGGAATCCCTAACCCTAGTGGGAACTTCTCTCTCTCTCTCTCTTTCTCTCTCTCTAGAGAGAGAGAGAGAGAGAGAGAGAGAGAACTCTAGCCAAAACCTCTAGCAGCTCGAGCAAGGTTGGAATAAAGATGCCAAATCTTGGCTGAATAATTGGGGAATGTAGGAAGAATCCATCATGCAAAAAAATGATAATATTACAAATATTATCGCTTCTAAATTTAAGAAGAATATGCTCTTATATAAATAATTAAATGATAAAAGGAAATTAAGTTACTACAAGGAGGTGGTCAACCCTGATTTACAAGATCAAAAGTACCTCTCAGTTTTTACAATTGTAAATAAGAAAATCAACATTGCTAAAAAAAGAACAAACTCTCACATGCTACATAGTGAAATTGGGCATTGGACAATTCCCAAAACGACGTGGGATGAAATAATCTACCATCTTTTTGATAGTAAGAGGGTTGAATATGAAAAAAAAATCCTCTTAGATTTCCCTTCCTATACCCAATTTATATTCTAATTTAAAAAAAAAAATCCCCAATATAGACCTTCCTAACCTCGTAAGTCGTCAAAACTATGGTGATCTTCCAACGCTTTTGTCAATTCTTTTTGAGCATATAAATAGAACTTTAAAGAAATCAAATTAATCTCTTAACTTCTTAAGATCCGATAGACCAATTGGTCTGAGTGGACATTAATCATCATCATCCTATATGTGTGTGTGTGTGTGTGTGTGTGTGTGTGTGTGTGTGTGTGTCTGTGTCACTCTCTCATTGTAACCTAATTAATTCTAATGAATTCAATAGTTCAATCTCTCTTCTTTCTTTTTGGTCTCATGCTCGTAAGTTTTGTTTCTTCTTAACAACTAGATTATTGTGCTTAGCAATTTAGTTTCTTGTTTACAACTAGATTCTTGTGTGAGAATTATTACATTAATAAACCAAGATGATTCATTTCAAATATATTAGCTAACTATTTATTCAGACCCAAAATTAAATGAATGTTACATCCAATTATGAATAAATCATAAGTATATAATGCGTCAATTAAGGTTTCACTATTTACATGTAATTATTAGTTACAATGGTTTCACTCATAGTTCTTGAAACTAAGGCTAAGAAATAATTAGTTGATCTTCACATAAAATACGTTAGTGGTTTGTTTCAAACCGTAAATAATTTTTTTAATAAATATACAAGACTAATATATTTTTAAAGGAATGGGGTTTTCTCCATATAAATTTATTTAGTGATGTCACCATGTAGTAATGAAAATGTTATGTCCATTTGATGTACCTTCCATCAAAACTAAGAAGAATTGGAAAATTAGTAAAAAAGCATTCATATTTTCAATAGTATCCAAAGTTTTGGTGTAGTTTAATCCTTCTTTCTAAGAAAATCCCTTTTCTACCAAACAAACCTTATTCCTTTCTACAATTCCTTGATATGTGAATTTAGTATGATATACTCAAACAAAATTCACTGGATTCTTTCCTTGGTTCAAGGAACTAAGTCCCATATATGTTGTTATTCAACAAGGAATGATGCTTGTTAACCATAAAATTCTCCCATTTGGGTCAAGCATGTGCATCTACACATGTATCAAGATCACATGCCTCTATGTAATGTTTTATTAGAGAAAAAATACCACATTTTGTATGCCTTATCATCATTCTTGATTCATTAATGTCTCTTTCATTAATAATAGGAACTTCATCTATATGAGTCAACCATCATTGAATACGTTTTTGTGTCAAGCTATCGATTAGTGGATTGAGATAAATTTACAAGGATTATGGTTAAATATCTTGTAGAAGGTTGATTTCAATTTGGTTCTGGTGCATGAGTCAACTACCTAGTTTATCATATTTTGTAGTAGTTATTCAATTGAGAGGTCCACAAAATATTCAATACATCGCTACTTTAAAATACAAGAAATTTAACCAAATAATACTTGAATTCTTCTCATTATAAAGTACACATCTCCTTAAAAAAAATCTTATTTGACAAACAATTTTTATCAAATCTTTGGAGAATCCCATCATCATCCAATCCTAAGTCTTTACATGTATATTTTTCCTTTCATCATATAGAATATGAACACACATTATTCATCATAAACAAATTGGAGGTTCTTGAATGAAGGTTTTATCCAACTTTAAGGGATCATATCCCATGCATATTTGGAGGGAATCAAGTTCAAAACATAATCTGAGTGATAAATAACTTCTACCCAAAATCTAGTTAACAATCCTTCATACTAAAGAAAACAACATACCATTTCAACCAAGGTTCAATTCATTCTTTTAGAGACATGATTATAATGAGGTGTGTAAGTTAAATATTTATACTAAGTGACACCATTATATGACATGTAGATTTCAAATTCCTTTCCAACATATCATCCTCCATTATATGATCCTAAGCATTTCACGCATCGACTACATTATTTTTCAACAAATGCGTCAATTGATTTTTTCAAAAACATGATCATTATTATTCAATAAATAAATATATCTACTTATACCTAAAAAAGTCATAAATGAAATTCAAAAATTACCTTTCACTTACTAGTTATGGGTTTTTCAGGGACCATAAGTCATTATGGACAAGCTTGAGTTAAGGTGAGTATTTTTTTCTCTAAGGCTTCCTTGTTTGAAATGAAAACCGGTGATTCTTTCCATGCATTCAACCTTCACATACACCATGAGGGAGAACGATTGTGGGAAACAAATGATGTGTACAGATGTTAGTGTCAAACATTTATGACATAATAATAATTCATTAATGATTTCTAACGTCTATAAAAAAGAAAATTAGATAAAGAAAATTTCATTGATTTTTTTGGGAGACTCTATTATTTGCCTCACATCTACCATGTTATATCAAAGTATATTATCATATTTTTTCTATGTTTTTATTAAAATAAAAAAAATTACATAGTTAGATATCAAAGGATTTTAAAAGTATTCTTAAATCACTTGATCTTTCAATACTTGGATATTTAAGCATAATTGTGAACTAAAAAAAATATTATATCTTAATTTTATCACAAAATATCATGAAAATTGCATTATTTAAACTATAATCCTGAATTTGTCCTCTATATTATACAATTTTTTGTAGTAATATAAAAGTTTAGATCCAAAGTTCATAAATATATTAATTGTGTACTATACTTAATGGATCAGATATCAATCAAACTCTTAACATAAAAAATCTACACAATTAAGAACAAAATAATGAACACAAGAATTGTAGTGAAAACTATTGAAGTAGGATAACACCATGAATTACTTCTTAAGGAAAGAAAACACTCTCCAAGCAAAGCTTACTACAACTACAATATTTTTCACAATAAATATATTAAACTACTTCTACTCTTTTTATAGCTCTATCTGTCCTCTTTGAAATATTCTAGAGAAGGAAATTTCTAGTAGGAAAACCTTCTAGTAACCCCTCTTACATTTATTGGTTTCACACTACTACATGTGCCTTATTTATTAGAAATGGCCTTCATACATCACAATATATATCCATATATCTAGTATTATTTCCCTTGGATACCTCCCTAAGTACCCCATATTACCTCACTAGATACACTACATTCCATCCCCCTTCATATGTTTTGTCTTCGAAACATGGGAAGAAGCCGTACAATATGATCAACTAAGTAATATAGATAGTCGGTACCAAGCACAAGAATACACCCATCCCATTGAAATTTGAACATGGGTTCCAACTACTTATTTGCCACTTTGATATGGATTTTGACAGCTCATTGTTGTGCTAATAATATATCTCCATTCATTGTTTCTATTCCTCCATGTTCCTCTCGACTAGTTTCCTTTCTAGTTCCATGTTGGTCTGTAATAAGTTTGTTGATGCTCACACCCATACCTTGATGATTTGTGTTTCTTTAGGTGGTGCAGGTGGTAATATAGATCAATATTATCTATTATTTCTTGTTTCTTGGACTCTTCAACATGGTGTTCCTTTGAGTCATTTAACTCCTTATATTTTTCTTCCAGGGGATTTTCTTCAGGTTATTATATAGCTTCTTCTTAATATGCCCCCTTGGAACCTTCTTGTTTGCTAAGATACATATCCTAAAATGTGGTTTTATTTTTATTATACCAAACCTTTATAAACTTCTTTTGCACATTAATATTCATTGTACCACTTGTTTATATCCATGGATATCCAAGAACAATATCCACAGTATTCATATCTATGTCATGGAAGTAAAAATGCAACAGATATTTATGCATGGTGAGCTTCAAAAACTGAAATATTCAAACATTCTTACCCTTAAATTGTGTTATCTGGATATGATTTGCAAGAAATTGCAATCTTTTAGCCAAATGAACAATGATTAAAGGAGTCAAACCCATTTAAAGCACCCTTATTTGAGCCCTATCCCATTGGACCGCCCTCTTTGCCCTAATGTCCATGGTACCTATAACGTGTAATAATTTTTCTTTTGTCCCACCCACCCTTCCTGGCAACGTTATTTGACACCTATCCCATTAGATTCCCCTTATCACTGTGATCACATTGTTATATATCACTTAAATTCCTTTATTTAGTGGATCCACTCCACATATCAGAAACTCCAATTTTCCAAATGACCACCACTCACATCCAAGAACTGTAGGCAAAAATAAAACAGAACAAGGAAAACATCAGAAAAATGTCTTCTAACTTTGACTTCTTCAAGGACCAAGTCAAGAATGAATTTTCCAAATTTAATGGAAGACTTGAAAAAATTGAGGGAAATTTTTACACCATCAATGCCACTCTCAACCAATTCCTAAACTAATCCACAAACCCCTCGTTTCCTGACCAACCCTCCCATGTAGATGGTGTTGAGTCCTCCCATAATATGGCCTCTCATTCCAACCCCTTTCATCGTCAACCCTGTCTTCCCTGAGTTGATTTCAATAAATTAGAGTTCTCCCATCACATGGGTTGGGTCACATGAATGGAGCATTATTTTTATTTGCATGGAATTACTGATGAGTTGGCCAAAATTCGTTATGGTGTTCTCTATCTATATCCTGAACACTAGAAATGGTGACAATGGAATAAAAATGCATGCAAGTGATATTTTTCTTTGACCTTGTTTGTTGTAAATATTTATGAACTCTTTGACATTGACACCCACCATTGAAGTTGTTTGACCAAGTTGAAACAGTCTAGCACAGTGGAATACTTTATAATCGCCTTTGAGCACATGGATTTTAGAATGGAGGGAATGGCATATTCCTTCTTCAGGGAATGTTTTATTAGTGTCGTAAATGATGAAATTTGTTCCCAGGTCCTCATGGATATGCCCCAAACTTGGTTGGAATCTTCTAAGCATGCCAAAGGCGCACAACAAATTATGTTTTAATAGAAACAAAAACCCTTTATTAATCCATTCTCTCGACCTACCAATACTGCCCCTCATGCCACCCATATCAATATCCATGAAGTAACTTGGGCATAAATGGTTGAATTCCAACTCAAGGATCATTTCTATAATTGTGATGAAAAATATTTTCCAGGGAACACGTGTAAGGAGAAGAAGATTTGTATGGCATTTTTTTATGATGTTTCTAATGAGGAGGTTGAAGTTCCCCCTATGAAAGAGATACCCCAAACAAATGATCCTACTCTACCCATTGATCCACTAGAATTTGAACTATTGATTTCGTTGCACTCCCTCACTAGATTATGTACTCCCTAAACCATCAAGCTAATTGGATACATTAAGCATAGGAAATTCATAATCCTTATTGACACTGGAAACACCCATAATTTTATTCATCTCCGCATTGCCCATGAAATCAATTACTATATCTGTGTCATAGACAATTTTCAAATCATTATTTCTAATGGAAGTTCCATTAAATGTGGTGGGAATTGTGAAAATGTACACCTACAAATTGTTCAATACCAC
Source organism: Picea sitchensis (assembly GCA_010110895.2). Classification (NCBI taxonomy): domain Eukaryota; kingdom Viridiplantae; phylum Streptophyta; class Pinopsida; order Pinales; family Pinaceae; genus Picea; species Picea sitchensis. The sequence continues at coordinate 33,259 of SNQJ01S0099849.1, forward strand.
CTAAAATATCATATGTTTTCTATTGATATGGGAGGTTGTGACATTGTTCTCGATGTTGAATGGATACGAAATATCATTCCCATACTAGTGGACTTTAAGGACCTCACCATGCAATTCCAACGGGAGGGACACCAATATAAATTCCAAGGAATCACAACAGGATCACCTAATATCATCAACTCCCATCGAATGGAAAATCTACTCAAAAAGATAATTTTGGAATTATTTCCCAACTCCATTCCATTCATGATGTTGAGATTCCCTTTATGCACCAGGACCTACACTATATACTCTCTAGAGACTAAGATATTTTTAACACTCACCATGGACATCCCCCTTTCCACGTGCCCATGATCATTCCATTCCTCTAGTATCGGTCAATCTTCCTCCCAATGTTCACCCTTATCATCATCCCTTTGCCTAGAAAAATGAAATTGAGAAAAAATTTCAAGAGTTGTTATAATTTGGTGTTAATTGTCCTATTACTAGCCCCTATTCTTCTTCTATAGTCATGTTATTCAATAAATAAGGCACTTGGTGCATGTGTCTTGATTTTCGTGACCTCAACAAAATCACAATAAAAGGCAAGTTTCCCATTCATGTCATTGATTACCTTAATTTGGATAAATTGAGTGGCACTCAATACTTTACAAAAATTGATCTTCATTTTGGCTAACACTATATACATATGAAATAAGAAGACATCCCCAATACTATATTTTGAAATCATGAGGGTCACTATGAGTTCTTAGTCATGCCCTTCGGCCTATGCAATTCCCCCTCCACTTTTCAAATTTTCATGAATGATGTGTTTTTTCCTTTCCTCCATCATATTGTATTAGTTTCCTTTGATGATATTCTCATCTATAGTAAAACTTCAAAATCCCATATCGCCCATGTGGATCAATTTTTCCTTCTATTGTCTAAGAACAAACTTTTTCTTAAACAATATAAATGTGATTTTGGTGCCTATGAAGTATAATATCTAGGTCATATGATAGGAAAGGATGGTTTATGGGTGGATATTAATAAAATTGAAGCTATGAATGATTGGCCTTGTCCTAAAATTCTTAAAATATTTCGTGGTTTCTTGGGCTTAATGGGCTATTATTGTTCATAATTATAGAAAAATTGCATCTCATCTCACTGCTCTCGTTAAAAAGAATGCTTTCAATTAGAATCCAACGATTGATTAGTCTTTACAAGCCTTGAAAGAGGATATGTGAACTAATCTTGTCTTGGTACTACCCGACTTCACCAAGCCTTTTGTCCTGGAATGCGATGAATTAGGGAAATAAATTCGGGTAGTCCTTATGCAAGATGGTCGACCTTTCTCTTTCACTAGAAAACAATTATCAGAGAAACATTTGAGCCAATCAACCTATGAAAAATAATTGTTGGATATTATGGATGAATTATATCTCTGGAATCCTTATCTCTTGGGGAAATTCTTCTAAATTAAAATTGACCATCGTAGCCTCAAGCATTTTCTAGAGAAATAGGTTTCCTCCCCAGAGAAACAAAAATGGGTGACCAAGTTGTTTGGATATGATTATGATATCTTATACAAGAATGGAAAATAAAATGTGGTTGTTAATTCACTTTCAAGGAAATGTGAAGACGAAGGATCTCTCTTTTCGCTTTCTTTCATTTTAGTATATTGACTTCACGTCGTTCGCTAGGAATGATTGCAAGACCCCAAAATTTCTAGCCTAATCCAAAAATTGCAAGAACATTCTCAATCTTATCTAGGGTGAATTTGGCACAATGAAGAGATTCACTATAAAGGTCACCTATATTTAACCAAAAAAATGAACCTTAAACCCATTGTCCTCTCTGATTTTCCTGCTTCACGCGCAACTAGGCATTTAAGGTTTACCGAAGTCTATGAATGGATCAAATGTTTTTTTTTTCGGGGATGGTATGAAATAGGACATTCATGCCTTTGTATCTAAATTTCATACCTATCAATGCAATAATGGTGAAATAGAAAAATATCTAGGCACTCTCCAACTGCTATGGATTTGACCTGCTATTTGGAGGGATATTTCTATGCATTTCATTGTTTTATTACCTAAATTGAGAAATAAGTTAGTCATCATGGTGGTAGTAGATCAGATTTCTAAATATACACATTTATATGCTCTTCAACACTCGTTGGCCGCATCTACAATGGCTCATTTGTTTATGGATAATATATTCAAACTCCATGGCATGCCTCATTCTATTGTCTCTTACTGATATTCAACATTCACCAACATTTTTTGGAAAGAAGTTTTTGAACTCCAGGGAACCCAATTGCATCTTAGCACCACCTAACATCCCCAAACTGATGGAAAAATAGAAACCCTAAAAACAAATTGAAACATGTTTGCGTTGTTTTGCATCTGAAATACTAACTCAATGGTATTAGTGGTTACCCTAGTTGAATGGTGGTACAACACATCTTACCATACTAGAACTTGCATGACTCCTTTTAAAGCATTCTATGGGAAAATCCCATCATCAGTTCTCTAATACATGCCAAGTGTCTCCAAGGTTCAATAGGTGGACAAACATCTTACATTCTAAGCAATCATTCTCTGTACCCTCAAATAAAATTCAGTCCTATCTTAGAATCTCATGAAAGAACAACCAATTCAAGGTCATTCTGAATGTAAATTTTCTTAAGGGGACTGAACGTTTCTCCATCTGCAACCTTATAAGTAGACTTCACTCAAAGTTAAACATTGTTAGAAACTTTCCCCAAATTTTATGGTCCTTATACAATTCTCAAGTGAGTAAGGCCTGTGGCGTACCGGTTATCTCTTCCTAGTCATTGTAAGCTCCATCTTGTTTTTCATGTCTCATGCTTAAATAAAGTGATTGGAACTAAGTTCCAAACTCAAACTAGTCCCCCTAATTTGTATGAATAAGGTTCAATTTGGTTTCATCGCCAAGCAGTATTGGAACTGCATGAGCATCGTCTCCATCAACAAACCATCAAGGAAGTGTTATCTCAATGGAAAGATACAACTTTGAAAGATTCCACCTGTGATCCAGCTACCATTTTGCAACAATTTCCTCATCTCCATCCTTGAGGACAAGGCTATTCTTCAAGGGGGATGGCATGTTAGGGACCAAACCTTGCTTATATTTCACGTAGGTAGAATAATATATTTACCATGTAATAAATGTCGACATTAGTTAATAAGAACTATTTAATAGTGTAAAAATATCTAATGTAAGAAGACTTAATAGAATCCTATGCTTCTATAAATATCATCCTCTATAATGTTATTTAAAAGGTAGAATTAGTATAAAAAAGAGTAGAAGGTATGAGAAAGTCTTGTTTTGATAATTATTGTAATGGAGATCTTCTCTAATGGAGGTTTTCCCCTCGAAGAGGCAAGTGAGCTTGGCATTCTATCAATAAAGCTATCATTTTTGGTGTTGTGATTTTCTATATTTTGTTGTTCTTCTCTTATTTGTTGCAATATTTTGTTTATGCATAATTATAATATATTTTCTACCTTACAAAACCTTTACCATAGATATGGATTTGTTCCTGAGTACTTTGACTTTCTATTCTAGGATGTCTATCGGTTCCACCTAGAAATCCCCTTTGTGTCCCAACTGAATCATAGTACAATCAATTATGTGGTTAGGGTGAGTCATGTATTTATTTAATAATGTCACATGGAACACATTATGCACTCTCATGGATGCAGGTAATTCAATCATATATGCAACTGGCCCTATCTTTTCTAGGATTTCAAAATCTCCACAATATCTTGCTACCAACTTTGGGAAACTTTCTAATATTGACGAACTTATCTTTTACTACACTTTTAAAAGCACATGTTTTCCACTTTGAAGCCTCTAAAAAATATATTCTTGTTGTAACATCCCACTCTGGCACACTTACAAAACTTATTCTTTGAGGACACTTGCTCGCAAGTGATCTGGATTTTTATGATGATAAAACATTTTTCCTTCATTATGATGCGTTAAGTTAGATGACAGGATGTTTTTACTACTTTGATGTAGACAGGTGATGTTGACTCAGTTTCATTGAGTGTGCAGGGTTTCGGACCTTGAGGATGCAAAGGCATTGGTGGAACCCCCTTGGACTCTGGATTGAGTCAGGGAGTGTGCTATTTGGGTTGATTCATTTACAATGATATTGCTTTGTTTTGATGATATGATATTGATTTTATGATATGTTGTTGACCTGTTCTAACACGATGGTTGAAGATGTAGGTTGACGATAGCTTGCCGACCAGACTCACATATGGAGTAAAGGGGCCACACATGATTTCCAGAGAGGTTGAGGGAGAGGTGTGGGCAGCAGCCCTGCCACAGCCTACTAGCACTCTCGTCGTGGCTCGAACTGTAGGTTAACGATTACCTAGTTCGAGAGGATCCACGATACCGTGAGGCAAGACTGCGACAGTCGCTCACGATGATTCTAAGGGGCGCGTAATAAGGTGGGGTCCTTATTCCTTAGAGCCCTTAGTCTCCCACAAGTTCACCTGGCGGAGTGTTGACTCGAGGGGTTATAGATATCTACCAATCAATCAAGTCAGTGAGTGGCACCCTTGGACCACGTGGTGCATCCTGAAGGGCACGTCGCGCAAAGAAATACAAGTCGGTGAGTGGCACCCTTGGAGCACGTGGTGCATCATGAAGGGCACGTCGCGCAACAGAAGCAAACGAGGCGAGTGGCACCCTTGGAGCATGTAGTGCGTCCTGAAGGGCACATCGCATTGATGATGACGATGAGACAACATAGACAACCCTAAGACCTTAACGCCTGATAAAATTCTTAAAACGACTCCCCTAATTAATTGTCGCCCAATTCGAATCTAAACCTAAATTTAAAACACCTCTAAGATATATTTTTGATTAGCCTTAAGAGAAGACCCTCCAAAAATAAACTAAAACCCTCCTAAGTGTTAGTTAAAGTCTTCTTAAAATTTAAGGGGGTAAAGTAATGAGGGAGATAAATTAATTGAAACCCATGGTTTTTAAATTATAAAAAGAAATAAAATTATTTAAAGTGTGGGGGGGTATAAAAGTTTGGATTTCAAAAATATAATGAAAAGATTTATAAGAGCATTTATCTTTTTGGGTTTAAAAGAAAAAAAGGGGGGAAATGAACAATTAATAGAAATAAGGAAACTTGTAATAAAGGAAACTTAATAATTGAAAGTAGGGGACATAGGGTAAAAAGAAAAAAGGAATCAACAGTTAAGGAGTTACTAAAAATCAGCAACTTCATTTTAGGAAGGTTATTAAAAGCATGAGAGGGGATCTAGGAACCCTAGGAGTAATTTTAGGAGCGACTTTAGGGGGGGTGAGAGAAATGAGTCTTTTATTTAAATTAAAGAAAATAATTTTGGAGAAACATGGGGGATGAGTGACACTTGGACAGCAAAGAATTTTTAGAGGATTTTCATTTAAACTTAAATTAATAATGATTTAGGGAAAGTAGGTGGGTCTCAAATTTCTATAAAGGAAGGGGAAAAGGAGGAAGAAAGGAGGAACAACTAGCATAACATTATGCTGCCGGATTGTGGCTTGACTATTTGCTTGTGAGGAGTTGGCAATTTCTCAGCTGTATTGGAGTGGTAGCTCAGCCTTGGAGGCAAGCTGAGAAGCTAGTCTTATCTCTGGATCTTGTGTGGCCCCTTTGCGGCTCGGGGGGCTAAGGGGAAAGAAGAGTACCCCTAGAAATTGGCTGGGAGGTACCGGTGAGCTCTCTACGGTCGACGAGTGGGAGCGGCGTGGGGCAAGAGCGGTGAGGAGCGCGTACGTCATCAAACAGGCGATAAGGACAGGTACGCGCTCTGGTTAGTAGAGTAAAATGCACTAAAACTTGTGATAGGATCAGAACCTCGATAGTAAATGAATTGTATGGTTGTTCATTTATTTATTTCAGAAATTAAAATTTTAATGTTGTAAGGTATGGACTCGGGTGTGGATCGCCGGAATAGTTTTTTTTTCTGCAAATTGTGTTGATCGTCGGAATAGTTTATCTCTGCGCCTTGTGTCCGCACGGAATAGTGATTGAACTCTATCTTAAGCCTAGCCTTTCGATTAAATGCCTAAGACCCTCGGGCCTGTGTTCTGGTTGGGGGTTCTATCATTCCTAGGAATGGGATCTTCTTGTTTCTGCGTACCCATATTGCTGTACCCTTCCTAGTTGTGGGATTTTACCCCTTAGAACCTTTGTTGTACAGTCGTACAGTCAATGACTTTAGCCGACTTAGTTAAGATGCATCGTTGTTCTTACATAGAGGTAAGGCGAGTTGTGGAGGGTGGCTCGAACGCATAGCACCCTTGCCAGCTGCCGTACTGATTGCAGGAAGGAACGAATTTTTGTGCTGCGCGTTTGCCTGGGTTGGAGGATAGCGCCCCTGCGAGTCATTTAGTGGCTGCGCCCATTCCCTGTACTCTCTTGGTTTTAGAGTGTCCACTGTGTTCTTCAAAGCTGACTGCAAGGTTTCCGTTTGCCCAGCGACCCAATGGGTGGGTCAACCTCCACCCCAACATTTTAATTAGTTGCATTGTGGTCTTTAGGAGACAGACGACCTGTGTATCCAGATTTGGCACGTCCCTATTAAAACCCTTACTCTGTCAACTGTAGATGCCACGAATTAATGTTTTATTGCCCAGCAAGTTTAATGCATTTCAGTTTGTTCGGAAATGTAACGCCTTCATTAGCGCTGGATTCAACGTTAATTTAATGCTTTATGACTTAACCTAGACTGCAAGAATATCGGGATTCTATTAGATAAGTTCAGGAAGTAGCAGTTAGCGTTGATACCAATCGGTAGAGCACAGGGCAGAAGCATGGTACCATAATTTACATTGCTGTAATCTGAAAAGGTAACTTTTTAGAGTAGGATGTTTCTACTATGTAGGGGTGATGAATTTTCCGTAAAAAGAATTAAACGCTATAGTCATAATGTTATATGGTAATTTGTTGTCATGCCGCCGGTTGCTATTCAAATGACAAACGTAAAATGCAATTTTAAAATGCAAAAATAAAATGAATATTAAATGCGCTTGTAATAAAGTTTTATGGAAAATCGTTGTACTAAGATTGTGGTTATCATAAATGACAACATAAAATGCAGTTA
>SNQJ01S0099850.1:10491-28533 GCA_010110895.2 Picea sitchensis
CTTTCTCCTGCCCCCAGCTGTAGCCGGGAGATTAGTGAGTGGGGGGGTAGTGGGGGTGAGGATGGGAATCGTGAGGGGAAGTCCTTCCTGTGGGGGAAGGGATGGTCGAGGGACCATCTCTGGTGGGTGTAAATACCAAACTAGGATTGCTAACACCATATTAGGTAGTGTGAGCATTGTGGCTACCTGAAAAGATTCAATACCTGGGGGAGGGTAAAAGAAGGGAATTTGGGTGAGGGGTTGGGGGAGTGTCTCCCAGACGGGATTATTCCCTTGAGGGGATGTGGATTTGTGGACTGTTGAGGTCGATGAGTGCGCAGGAGGCTCCGGCGGGAGGGATTCTACGACTTTTGAGATGTCAAGAATGACTGAAGCCTCCTGAGGAGGAAGAGCATCCTCTGTGTGATTTTTGTTAGATGATACGACACATACTTGATTAGTAGGATGAAGGAGTGGTGGTGCTCCATGGTACGTCCCTAACAAGGATGGATCTTTAAAAATCCTAGGACCCATCTCGACGAGTGGATATGCGTCTTGGTTTGTGTGGATGAGGGGAAGAATGTTATCGAGATTTGCAGATGGGTTGGGCTCATAATGTGAGACTTGGTCGATGGTCATGATCTTCCCATTGTGGGGGAACATCATTGTCCGAAAGACGAAATATTCCACTGCCTTCATAGCGTACATGTAGCTACGACCGAACAAGATATTATAATCGAGCGGGGCATCAATAACTTCGATATCGATGAGAATAGTCTTGCCCCCGAGTTCGACGGGGACATTTTGAAAGAGCCCTTCAGGAGAGGATGGTCGTCCGTCATAAGCTCGTAATGTGATGGCGGAGGGTATGAGTTCCGGGGAACCAAGTTTCTGCCATACTGTTTTGGACATAATGCATGTGGATGCCCCTTCATCGATGATACATCGATGGACTGTGATGTTCCGTATTTTTACTGGTATTTGAAAAGTGATCAAGGCGGGAAGACGAGGTTCTCTGCTGTCAATATCAAAGGTAATGAGTCGAGTATCGGCAGGGTCAACTGCCCCCAAGGCGGAAAGTAATGATTTTCGCTGAGTGGGACAAGTCTGGAGGACTTCCAAGACTGACATGGCAACTGGGGATTGTGCTAAGTCGTCTACCAAGCTATACTTATGAGTTGCCCTAGCCTGTGGGTTATGGACATTCCTGCGCAAGGGGATGCGAGGGATGTGAAGTGGTGGTTTGGTGGAAGGGCAGGGAATCACGAACGGGGGTCTCGTTGGTGTATGGTTTGTCTTTGGAGTGATGGGAGGAGACTCAGCGGGTGTGTGATACCGACGATTACGTGTTTGTAGAATGATTTCTTCCTCACTAGTGAGGAGAATTGTACGCTCTGCTGGATTGTTGGGGTTGTGGTATTGTCCTACCTGAGGTGGGGGATGTTGTGTGTCATGTTGGGTGTTTATCACACCTTGATGTGGAATAGGATTTTGCAGCACATCGGGAGGGGGTTGTTGCACGTATTGTTGTGGTGCCTATTGAGGGGCAGTTTGTGCAGGAGAATGGGGAAGACTACCCAAGTCTTTCAACCATTTGAAATCAGTGATCTGGGGGAAATGGTGAGTGTAATGACCGAAATCACCACAAAGAGCACAAGGAAAGATGGTTTTAACATTATTTCTCCCTTGGCATTTCTTATTATTGCCCCCTTGGGGGTTTTGTTTCCCTTGGTTCTGGTTGCCCCTAGTTGGTTGGTTCTGTGGGGGTTGATTCCCACCTTGACCTGGGTTGTTGTTATTCATGTTCTTTCCTTTCTTCTTGGAATTGTTCGATGGATGAGTTGGGTTATCTGTATTCAACTGTTCAAAACTTTGGAATTGTTGAGCAGCAGAAGGTTGAACAAAATTTACCCCCGCATGTGGATGTGGGGGAGCCATGGGTTGTGGAGGACCAGGAAATGGGAAGTATGGATTTTGTGGTGGTACCGATCCATAAGGTACATAGGAATGCGTAGTGCTTTCGTTAGTACTGTAAGATGATGTTGAGGGAGTACAATTGGTTGTGGGAATAGGTGGATGTATGGGAGGTGCCGGTGGTGGTCCACTGATGGGTGGAATATAGCAACAGGGTATGGTTGTTGATAAGGGGGTGGGGGGTAATAATAAGTGCCCCCATATTCCAGTGGGTATTGAGGTGTTCCATACATCGGTGGTGGTTGGGGTTGTGGACCATGGTGTGTGGTGGAACCTATTNCATAATAGGGAAGCAATGAACTACAGATATATGATGGAAAGGGGACACCAACCGAACACTTGGAGAAGTGCAGAACACTATGGAGAATGACACCACCAAAAGAATGGCCTCATCACTTCATTCACACATTCGAAGGAATTCCAACAAATTGGTATGTACACCAGGAACTGTGCAGAGGCATTGCAGAATGGACAACATTATAGCATAATTTTATAGTCACTTTCTCATTTGAAAATGAGAACCCCAACATGGATTCAACACTCAACAAATAAGTGGGGTAATATTTATTAAGGAACCAGAGGTTGAACTTATAATAGAGTTGCAACAACAGAATAAGAAGAGAGTGAAAGAACCATTGTCATGCTATCATGTCTAGGAAGAAGAACCATATGAAGATGACCCGCATAACATTCAAATTACAGAAATTGAAGGAGAAAGAGAGGTGGAAGGTCCTTCTATGGCATCAGAAGTATTTTCCACGCCAATAAAGGTGAAGAAAGTAAATATTGGGACAAATGATAATCCCAAAATGGTCAGTATTGGTCATTGACTCCCCCCTTCCCCCCTTCCCATGGATGAGCGGGAGTAAGATGGAAAATGGTGAGTATGATGGGAGCGGATGATGACTTTTCATAAATCTCCCCAGTGGAAAATCAAAACATATGGGAGCATGCTTACTAGGGCATCCTGTCATTCCCCCAAACAGGGTCAAGTGGATAAGTATAATATCCAAGCACACGTTAGAAACAAAAAGAGCTAAATGTACATATTCAAAGGTTTTGAGGATCGGAGTGACACATACCATGATACTCAGACTCATTACCTCATGGAGAAAGATCCATCTCTGCTATAGGACCAATCCGAGGTGATGGATGTTTCTATTGCTGACAAAGTGGAGGCGCTAAAAGGAATAAATGATGGGCCCTCCAGGGCCATGCTCAAGTCGATCTGGCTCTTGGGACTCCATGTCTACGACCTGTGGACCTCTACACATAATCTCCTTAGTTATCCCTAAAGTAGGGGATACGAAATTCTATGTCCCACTTATCAAAAACTTGTAATGTAATTTTTGGATTCAATGACATCTCATCCATTCTAGAGGAATTTCTTACCCTTTGAAAAGCATCACATGTCTGAGAATTAATCTATGAACATCCTTTGATAAATTTTCTTTAATACCTTGTGTGACCCAATTTCATGTGCAACTATGTAACGTACCCCTTTAACCCACAAGTTGTCCACGCTACTTCAAAACACGCTTCAAAATGAATTTCGAACTCTGATAATAATTAATTCGAGAATAAGCATGAAAGACTCACATGCATTAATCAATATCCATGCTACAACATAAAAGAGATAGAAAACATTCCATGAACAAAAAATAACTAGTAAACAGGCACATTATAAATACATATCTTAGAGTTAATTAAATACATAGCGGAAAATACATTGTACATAAAACACATAGAGCACTTATCTTTGAAAGTAACCATTCACCAACTAGATGCAGACCACGAAAGTTCCTCCCAACCATAGGCATTATTGTTCATTTAATATCAATAGAAGGTCACCCCCAATCTAGGGCTATGACTCCATAAGGATGAGTCCTAGGTCAAATATAAAACACAGAACAAATGGCTAACTAGCTCTCAGGTTTCCAAACCACACAAAAAATCCAAATTTCCATATCTCTTTCCCCCTTAGCCTGCACAACCCAAGAAATGAACACGTTTCTCTACCATGCAATCCCTTAGGTTGTTCCATTTCTCTACAGGGATTGAGTGCTACTAGTTAGGAAATATCCCTGCTGGAAACTACAAGGAATCTCAGTTATGGACAATTCTTTAAGAACTACCATCAATCTCATGCACATAGGAATCCATTCCCTCCAAAAATGATAAGTAATTTATTACATCCACATAACAATGCATCCCCTCCTCTAGCCATTCATTTTCCATGCTCCTCCCAAGATAACACGAATCAACAAGAATGAGGAACCCCGAAATGAAAGAGTGAAAGTAAATGATAAATGATGAGTGAGTGAGTGAGTGAGTGAACCCCAAAACAAACCAAAGATGGGTTTAGATAATTATATAATTATCTGGAAATCAAGAACCACATGGCCTCCCCCAAGAAGCTAATGTAACCCCTTTTCTCCATAAAATCAATTATGGGTATAAAAATATAATAAAAGACTTAGCCCCTCAAGCCCCCTCTCTTGTGGAATCATATCCCCCTATTGCTTTTGTCCTTGTCCATCTTGCAACTAGCAGCGTATTTAATTAACTATGAGATATGTATTTATAATGTGCCTTTCTGTTGGTTATTTGTTGTGCATGGTATGTTGTTTATCTCTTTTATGTTGTAGCATGAATATTGATTAATTTTGTAATGATCCCAAGCCATTATGCAAGGATCATCACGGTTTTGGTGTCTTTTTAAACTTTTTCTTGGTTGTGGTATTTCGTCAAACACTTTGTTGTCCTACTTGTTTATTGTGTTCACTTGCTGAATGGCCTCTTGATTTCAGCCTTAGGGTTTACTGATGTGTTTATATGTGTGTATGCAGCAAATAACAGAAAGAGACAACCATGGAACATACCTCAATCATATGCAATATGATAGACAAGCCAAAACATCTGAAATAGATTTTATTCATAATATAGAGAAACCTGCTACAATGAAGATGTCGATCTGGAATGCTCAACAGATGGCCAAGAAGATAAAAAATAGAGATGCTACAAAATGATCCAATAGAAGACTCCAACACGCCTCCAAAGGATGGATATACAATGAAGACTCAAAACAATAGATCTGGGCCACAAGAATGATAAACCCCCAATCTGGAAGGTGCCATGCTCTGCTAGAATGTTGAAGCCCTCAATAATTTGGTCCTGATTGTTACACATGATTTTGGTCACTCTGGTGATGTATTAACAATGGTGTATTCAGGTTCCCAACAAGGACTTTTTGCCTGAGAAAAGTGGCCCTTGTCTCCTTCCAAAAACATATTTTTAAAGTGAGTTTACAGGCTGCCTATATCCTAGGGTATGAGAATCACTCATTCTCGTAGGCCACCTACACTTAGGGTGCGAACTTCTCACAGTTTTCTCCATTCACAGGGTGCAAACTTGTTTTTAAGCTTGGAAAGGAAAAGAGGTCTTGAGGGTTCTAGAAGGGAATCTTCTAGAAAGTGAGTTGGCATTCGTATGGTTGTCATTTTACTGACTTCTCATATTTGACGGGATCATCCTCATCCATGTAACCATCTCTCCTTATCCTATATATTGAAAGGTTTCTCATGGAAAAGGTCAATCAAGATTAATTCAAGAATTGGTGAAAGAATTGTGTGAAGAACCCTGCTTAGACAGAGGCTTGAAGGCTCTAGTTGGTCTATCAAGAGGAATTGGATCTTATTCATGCAAGTACAGAGCAAGTGTGTGTGTTGGAACCAAGGGTCACTGAAAGGAAGCTTGCGACATGAAGGCGATCAGGTTGTATCTTCTACTTTCAATTAATATGATACAACGACATGTCCCTTTCCCATAAAGTCACTCTTACATTATTGTGTAATTCCTTGATCATATACATGAGTTGACATTGAATACATTTTGTTATCTTCACTTTGGTTGGTTTGTGTTGTCTTGGACTTGACCTCACGAAAGCACCGGAGCGAAGCAAGAACAACAGAGACCTAAGGAAGCGATATAAAGGTATGTCACTTGTTCCTCCCTATTAGTAGATTCAATGATTACAACTTAGGGAAATAGTCATGTCATGTCCTGTTTTTTTCTAGATCTAGGTGGATCTAGGGAGATCTGTTAGTGTCCACACTTACCGATTAGTCTGATAAAAAAATTGGCGACTCGACTAGGGATGCAACCCATTTTTTAGTGATTTTTGGTGTTTTTCCTTGGCCATTTGCTCTTACCTTACCATTTTTCATTTCTATCAATCACTGAGTCTTAAGGAGACCCTGACAGACTCTCTAGGTCCAGAGGTTCCTTCAAAAAATTTTGTCCTTTTTCCAAATTTTGCTCAGTTTCAGGCATTCTCGCACTAAACCCTTCAGTGGCCTGCGAGAATCCCTAGAGTTCGCACCCTGCTTTTCAGTCCAGTGCGAACTTCTCGCACTTTGCTTGTGACTAGCCTCCGAGAATGCTCCATTCTCGCATTGTACACCACTGTTTGTCTGCTAACCCATTTTGCAAAATTTTGGCATTAAGGTTTTTTGTAGGCTCAGATGCCCAAACTTGTATGTGTGTTTGAAGAGAACTTCTTGGGCCACTAATTGATTGTTTCTTGACTTCGGATTTGGTGAATGATTAGTCTTCAGAAATTGAAATCTCTTTTTGTTCATTTTTTCTCAACTATTATCTCTTAACCTTTTCTTAACAAGGATATAATCTCTGGTCCTGAATTCCGAGTACTTGTTTGGTTGGGAGCCGATGATCGGTTTAAAAGTTGGGGTTATTTTTCTTTTTCAATTGCTCATTACTTGGGAAATTGTTACTCACATGCATTTGAAAAGACTAGTCTTGTCTGCTTGTTATGTTTGTCTTCATTGAAAAATTGATTTGGGTTTTTGTATATTGCTTTTCATTAGTTTTTTGTTTTTTTCTTAGTTCCACCACTGCTGTGTGGTTTATATTGAAAAAAAAAAAAACATTTTTCCTTTTAAGCAATTTTTTCGAAAATATTGGCACTCAATCATTGAAATAGAACGAATAGAGAATTGGCATTGGTCGTGATTTGTTGATATTGGATTTTCAAAGAAGATTATATATCGTATTTCAAAATTGTTCCAGAAAACTCATCTTTCCCTCCTGTACATAGGATTCATCGAACAAGAATTGATATTTTTCATTCCTATCTATGCATTGTTGGGTCAAAGTCTCACACAACATCGGTTTGCATTTCTGTCTCCCTTGAGTAACAACAACCTTTAATAATATTGCGCAAATTTAAAAATTTAACTAGTAACTCTTTTCTTGGGCTCTATTACACCAACATCAGCTAGGCTAGAGCCTTGGAATAGGTAGAGAGGTACACTCTCCAAAGCAAAAAACACACAAAAGCATCTTGTGGTAAGGAGTGTCAAATTCCATTTGCAACATTTTGTCCTGGGAAGCTCTTCTCACACAAGGGTGAAACCTGAGGTCGCATTGATATTGACAAATTTACTCACCCTGCTTTGTTGATATTGGTGTAGAGATTGCATGTATTACGAGGGTCACTTGAAGGTATACCCACAATGATGAGTAGAAGCCTCTGAAGCTGATTTTGGGCTAGATACCCTACCCTTGTGTGTGGATCAGACTGTCGACTGCCCCCCCAGGATTTATGGTTGTTGGTGGTAACCTTAGTGGCCTATCTTCTTAGGGTCTTACACAAGATGACTGTGAAGGGGAAAGTCTTCACGGTACCTGGAATCGACGTTGACCAAACTCACTTGGGTTCCTTGGAGGGTATACCCATGATTATGTGTGGGAGCTTGCACCAAGGTGTAAGTCCGTTAAGCAGGTCGTCAACGTAACTTTTCCACCCTAGCACAGCCCCTTCTCGTCTCATCATTGCGATGTTGGATTTCATCACCAACTAGTGACCTCGGAATTAGAAGGTCTTGTTTGTTTGGTTTTGCTTCCTAGATTTTTTACTAGCACATGTTGTTTGTTTACCCAAGTTGACCATAGAATTTTCTTCGTAAATTTTTAACTCGTTCACAATTGACCCTCCACGTCGTTCGCATTGAATGTAAGGCTTACCCCTAGAAAATCTGGAGGGTTCTCAACCCTTGCCTACCATCTCAGTAGAGGGCTCTCCTCAACAGAGTGAAGTCCAAGACATCACCACTCCACAAGTGGAAAGAACTGACTCTCTAGAATGATTTCGAATTTCCAATTCTCGAGAGGACTTTCGACTTCACCCTGACTCTAAGAGATGTATTGTGCGACTGAATTCTTCTGGAGAACTAGTTGTTCAGTCTTCTGGATCACCAACCGGGCCTTTCCTAGGACCTGAGGGTCAAGATCCTTTTTGGGCTATCGACATTTTTAGACAGGACCTCTTTGGCTCAGGAGTAGGCACTGATATCACTGTCTCACCTAAGCTACATGGAACATCTAATCTAGACACAGTAGCATTTACTACTGCTTATTATTTTCCTGGTACAGAAGCCCCACAAGTTGACCACATCATGACTCTCCATTTACAAACGGTCCATCACACAGATACTACGAGTCTTCACACCAATATTACCGTAGCTAGCCAAGCCCCCATTGGCACATCGCTTTCACCCAGAGCCACCCCGACTCTTCCACCCATATACCATGCATTGAATACCCCTATTCTTGTTCCTACACAAATCACATCCGGAACTCTTGGTGGTCCCACTTCTTCTGGACACTCTCCTCTTGGTTTCATTTTGACAATTCCTCTACCCCCTTTCAGAGGACCTTTTCCATCCTCTATCAACGACGTTGATCCTAGTGGAATCATCCTGTCGTTCACACCAAATTATGAGATTCCTGTTGGTGGAAAATTTCACCAAGGAGGCCCAACTCAACCCCCCCTTGCAGGGAAAATCCCAATTGGAACACAACCCCCGATTGGAGGACAACCCCCACCGACCCCACCTTATGGACAAAACATACCTGCATCCTTGGCTCAGTATTGGAACCATCTGATACAACATAATCCTCAATCGACTAGGAGGAAACAACCTCAAGCTTCATCCGTTATACACCCTAGTATAAGCCAACCATATCCAGGTACATCTAATCCTATTTGGGGCTCGAATTCTCCACGCCATGCCCCTGTCCAAGGGTACAATCCCATGAGTTACTTGCCTCCACAACAACCACCAAATATTCCTAAATCTTTGCATTATATGTAGATTAATGATGGTCCCACTGGTTTGCCAATGAGACTCCCTCCCCAAAGCCACCGATACCCACATGTGAATAGACAGTTACCTTTCTTAGCCACCTTGGACCTCCCAGATCTATCGAGGATTTTAAATGATCTGATCCGTCACTCTCCCCAATGGCCCGCCATACTGGCCAAACTACCATCTAACATCCATAAATTCGATGGCAAAGCAGGAGAGGACCCAAACAATCACGTAATGAATTTTCACCTTTGGTGCTCATCCAACTCCTTGATGGATGACTCTATTCATTTACGCATTTTTCAATGAACTCTCACGGGTTCTGCCGTGAAGTGGTATATAGAATTACCATGAGGTTTCTTCGCCGACTTCAACACCCTCACTATGGCTTTCCTCACCCACTACCAGTTACCAATCCGCTACGAAACTGGGACCGAGATTTTGAGTTCTTTCAAACAAACCAAAGCCGCTCATATCTCTGACCACATTCATGAATGGCGACGGAGACGACATCTCATAAAACTCGAACTTCCCGATCAGTTGCTGGTAGAGTGGTTCACGAAATCATTTGTGAACGACATATGTCGTGACATCTCCATGGGTGGATTTGTCACAGAAGAATAGGCCATTAGTCGTGCTCAATACCTTGACCTCGTTTACTCACAAATGGGTACTCTTTATGACTTACTCCCTGATGCACCTCTTCCTTCTACTTCCACCACTTCAACTACTCCTGCTGCTTCTCATGTAGCTAACGATGTGATTGGCAATTTCCATGCCCAACCACATTCTTCCCAAACCTCTAGCAACAACTCCAAGCCCATTTCTTCTAATTTTCAAAATGCTTCATCTCCTACCCCTCCCACTGGTAAGACTTATGAGGTAAATGTTGTTGAATCTACCCCCACCGGTCAAAACAAATCCAGAAAGGGAAAGGGTAAGAATAAGGAGGACAAAAATAATTTGCGAGCAGAGAGAACAAAAACACCACCTATTGACGATAGGGATAAGTGCAAACCCCAATACCCTTGTCTTATCTGCGGTGATGATCACTACACTAAGGATTGTCCACGATGAGCCGAGGTTACTAAGTTCCTTCAAGGGACCGCGAAACTACCTACTCCAGCCGTATTGTCACAACCCTTCCCTTCTCAACAACAGGCCCAATTGGTCATTCATGACCAACCATCCCCCTCCAATACATCCTATGTCTTAATGTGTACAAGTGATTCAAAGAAAAACGACATCAGACTCACCACTCGAGCCAAAGATTATTCTTCCTCTAAAGAGAAGGTTGATGTTATACCTCCTTCATTGGTCCAACCATCTCCCATGACTCCACCTATCGACGGTCCTCTTCATCTTGAATGACCGAGGCTCGACATAGTCCTTTTACCTCCTCCAAAGGGCATCGTTCAGAAATTGTCTTTCAATCCTCATGCCCGTGCTACCCAGAACTACAGTATTGTTGAAGATCTGGCCCAAGAACCATCTGTGATGTCAGCCCTCGAAGTCCTTCAAAGTTGTCCTACACAACGGAAGGCACTGTTGAAAGCTGTCGGTGGAATCGACCCTACGGATACAAATT
This sequence comes from Picea sitchensis, assembly GCA_010110895.2. Taxonomy (NCBI): domain Eukaryota; kingdom Viridiplantae; phylum Streptophyta; class Pinopsida; order Pinales; family Pinaceae; genus Picea; species Picea sitchensis. Next base: position 21,202 of record SNQJ01S0099850.1, read on the forward strand.
TAATAATTTTTGACTTGGAAGATCACATTATAAGGTTACCCCCTCAACTTGCATTCCAAATACAATTTATTGTCTTCGACAAAAACATTTGTAGAACCGTTATTGATGAGGGTGCCTCGACGTGTGTCATATCTATCACCTGCTGGAAAGAAATAGACTCTCCCTCTTTGACTGAATCCCATAACACACTCAGAGCCTTTAATGGCTCCAGTTTTAAGACTTACGCTATCCTCCCTTTGTTTCCAATCATGTTAGAAGGAAAAATGGTCAAAGTCAAAGTGGAAGTATTTGACGCTCCTCTCGATTACAACCTTCTACTTGGCCGTAGCCGAATTGATTCCATGCGTGCAATTGTGTCAACTATTTTTTGTGTCGTACGTTTTCCACATCAAGGAAAGGTAATTATCGTCGACCAATTGGCCTTCTTTAACTCGGATGCACATACTGGCAACGTACCATTCATTGCCAACCCCCCCCGGATACAAGAATGTCGTTGTGGGTCTTCTTAAAGACTCCTCGTTAGTGGGTACCTTCCCCATCCCACCACCTGATGTTCCACATCCGTCTGTCGCTTCAATCAATATGATCTCCACCTCTATTCATAGAACCCCTGCGTCTCACGACCCATGGATGCCGACCCCAGTGATCATCTTCGTTACAGCGACAAAATGCCTTTGAGTTTGGTCGAATCTACCTATTAGGCCATTCAATCGACAACTCCTTCTACGCCCTCTCTTGATGATTTATCTCCAGATCCGTTCCACGTCATTTTTCCCACGGATGAAATGATTATGTCTGTCATGGAAGACACCCCCTGGGACGATGGACATCATCATTCCATCCTCTTCTTGGAACAACACACCATCAAGAGTTACCAACGGATCTCAATCCTGTCGACCATTGTCATCATTTGCACAGTTATTGTGCCTACACATGACGTGTTTTCCTAAGGGAACTTAAGCAATATCTCACCCACCATTCCCCTCAGCATATCCATAAAACCTGGAATTGTCGAAAATGTACATATCGGAGCTTCGTGTTCCCTTGACAAAATTGTCACCTACAAGTCACTTTTCAAAGAATTTCGTGGCGTCTTCGCCTGGAGATATGAAGAAATGTCGGGTATTGACCTCGACATTGTGATACATGAGATCAAGACATTCCCAGATGCTAAACCCGTCAGGTAACACCTTCATCCGGTCCACCCACGTAAAGCGACTACTATCAAGCTTGAAGTTGAGAAACTTCTCAAAGCTGGTTTTATTTACCTGGTGGCTCTCACTGACTGGGTTTCCAATATTGTCCCAGTCGACAAGAAACAAGGCACAATCCGCGTGAGAGTTGATTATAGGGATATTAACAAAGCATGTCCTAAAGACAACTTTCCTACCCCTTCATTGACCAGATTGTCAACGATTGCGTTAGAAGTGAAATCTTCTCTCTGATGGATGGTTTCTCTGGATATAATCAAATCAATATTGTTTCTGAGGACTAACAGAAAACTGCTTTTATTTGTCCTTGGGGCACTTTCTCTTATCGAAAAATTCCATTCGGTCTAAAAAACGTTGGCGCAACTTTCTAGCATGCTATGTCTTATGCCTTCCATGATATCAAGCATATCGTGCAGCCATATATTGATGACTTACCCGCTCATTCCATGCACCGGGTCGATCATCCAATACACCTCCGAGCCATTTTCCTCCGATGTCAATTTTACCATATACGGTTGAATCCTCACAAATGTGTTTTCTGCGTAGAATCTGGCCGACTTCTAGGCTTTATTGTTTCATGTCAAGGGATTCGGGTAGATCCTCTGAAGGTCAAGGCAATTCTCAATCTCCCTCCTCCTTCTTCACTTCGCCAATTACAAAGTTTGCAAGGGAAAGCAAACTTTCTTCGTCGTTTCATCCGAAACTATGTTGAGCTAACTCTTGGATTTACACGACTACTCAAAAAGGGGTCTGAGTTCGTATGGGATACCATCACAATCAAAGCTTTCGAAGCTTTGAAACTATCCCTGAAACGTACTCTTCTTCTCTTCCCCCCTGATTACAGTCGCGATTACTTCCTCTACCTCGTAGCCTCGGATTACACCATCGCTATGGTTCTCGTCCAGGAGGAGGATTCTCATGATGAACATGTTATCTATTACTTGATTCGAAGTCTAACGCCTACCAAAACTAAGTATTTACATGTCGAAAAACTGGCCTTGGTAGCCGTCCAAGCAGTTCAACGTTTCCAGCACTATATCCTCTCTCACAAGACTACGGTAATTTCTAACTGCAACCCTATGCAACACATTCTCACACGTCAACTACTAGGGGGAAAGTACTCCAAATGGATCATGATACTCCATGAGTTTGACTTGGAATTTGAATGCGCTAAGTCCAAGAAATCTTTAGTGTTTTTCAAGTTATATGCAACTTTCCCTACTCTAAGATGGAAAAGGTAGTAGCCGATTCATTACCTGATGAATCCATTTTCCTGATTAGTTTCGATGATCTTTTGTATGAAGATATCATCATATATCTCCAAACCCAGAATTTTCGGCCCAATCTGTCTAGTACTGACCACCGTCGAATATGCTACCAATCCCGTTAGTACATTATCCTCGGTGATACCCTTTATCGTCGTGGGATTGACTCAATTTTTCGACACTGCCTCACATTTGACGAAGCCGAGAAATCCCTAAATGAATACCATTCTGGAGCCTATGGTGGTCACATGTCTAGGTATGCTACTACCCAGAAGATCTTGCGAGTTGGGTATTTTTGGCCCTCCTTATTTAACAATTCTATAATTGTCGTCCAAAAGTGCCATGCTTGCTAGACCTACAACCATAAAATATGATCACATCCCGCTCCTCTTCACCCTTTGGTCTCCGTCAGTCCTTTCGCAAAATGGGGTATCGATTTCATGACATGTCACCCTCACTCGGCCGGGGGGCATGGATACATTATTGTAGCCATAGACTATTTTACGAAATGGGTCGAGGCGATGCCGACATTTGACAACACCGAAAAGACCACAACATTATTCATATTCAATAACATCATAGCTCATTTTGGTGTTCCTCATGCTATTGTCACCGATCATGGTATCCATTTCAGAAACTTCATGATGTCCAAACTCACTGAAAAGTTGGGTCTTCGCCATGAAAACTCAACACCCTATTACCCACAAGCCAATGGCCAAGTCGAAGAAATTAACAAAGTTCTCATTACCATGCTTCAACGAATGATAGGGATTCACAAAACGAGTTGGCACACAATGTTGTTTTCAACATTGTGGGCTTATCGAACATCTGTTAAATCCACTACCAGGTTTACACCATTCCGGTTAGTCTATGGTATAGAAGCCATCCTCTCGATTGAATGTGAGATACCCTCCCTACAACTAGTTGTCGAACTCCTCCCAAACACTTCTACCAAAGAAGAACGTCTGTTGTATCTCATGCGATTAGATGAAACTTGACACGACGCCACCCTAGTCATAGAATCCTAGAAGAAACGTGTCAAATCCCAATACGACAAGCATGTCAAGCCTCGTGTTTTCTCTGAAGATGATCTGGTTCTCCTTTACAAACAAGATCGGGATGTGCTAGGGGCTGGAAAATTTGAATCTATGTGGCGAGGTCCTTATATCGTTAGATGAGTTTTGGAGAAATGAGCTTATGAGTTAGTAGATTATGATGGTATCCCTTTGAGTGAACCCAGAAATGGGTTGTACTTAAAGAAGTACTATGCCTAAGATCACATATGCATGAGTACTTGTATTTTATTGTATCATACTTCTTGTGTGTTACTGTAGTATGATTTTCGTTATTTGGTCTCTGCCCTTATGTTTCATTGTGTTTGGTTTCCATATGTCAGAGTCTTTGCTACCCCGCATTGGCTTTGCTGATGGCACTAGTCGTAGCACTGAGAACCTTGCTTCTGCTGCTTGGGAAATTTACGCCCCTACAAACGAACTTATCACTCTATGAGGTGTGTGTCTCGATCATGTGACCAACAATATTGCAGAGTATAGCATCATTATCAAATTGTTGATTGATTCTATTTTGCTCGGTATATGTCACTTGGTCATACGACTCAATTCGAATCTAGTAGTACTACAGTTAAGTAATGTCTATGTTATTCGAAGTCCTACTTTATTATGGGTATATTTACGAATTCGCCTCTTGGAACATTATTTTGATTATATTGAGTATCATCATATTCCTAGATGTCTAAATACATTAATTGATGCATTAGCTAACTATGTATTAGAAATAAATTTGGGCCATTTATAAACCAATCACATCACATGTATCACACAACACAAGATAAACCGGTATAATTCGTATATATATATATATATATAACGATCAAAAGTTTTTAACAAAAAAGTTTCTGTCCAGGGACCAAAATATAAAAAATGAGGCTCATAGCCCCTACAAACTAGAGTCATGGGTGACGCTCACGGTAACACACAACTTCCCAGGAAACCCTACAAAGCAGTTAGCCAATAGACTCTAACACACCCACAGTATGGCGCTGATAATGTGGAGGGACCTCTCCAATAGTCATCTCTGGAATGTCAGCAGTCAACCCCTCCAAGTTTTTCTCCACTGCCTTATAGTCTTCAACATCCCATCGGGCCACTGGAGTTGCCTCTCCTCGTTGTTGAATAGGAGACATACCTGGAGGTCGATATGGCCCCACATCTGTGTCATTCAAAAAAGATTTTTTATCAGTTCTTGGGCAAACATAAAAAACATTTCATATGATAAAAATTACAAAAACATTTAAAAGAACAAAATGTGTACTTGTTACCTAGGTCACCCCACTGAGCATCCTTAGGTAGGGGTAAATCTAGATCCCCTCGGAAATCCAATACGACGTAGGCGTAGTCATCAACCATCAACATTTGTGGCCACAACCAGTCAAAGAAATAATCATTGTATTTGATGATAGGCCCATCTAGGTGTGGATCCATGAGGTTGCACCACCTCAACATCCTCGGATCCTGTGGGGCTGGTAAACCCCACTCAACCTGCAATATCAGTAATGGGACCCTTTGAAGAAAGAAGGACACCAAAAGTGATCTGTACCCGAATTTCTTCAGGTCGCCTTTCCTGCATTTTGTCAACTGACTCCTCATACTGCGGAGAACTACATCCGACCAGTTGAAGACTCATGGCTCTGTACTCTCTATGGCATACTGGAAGTAGCTCTGAAGAGCCATGTGTGGATATGCTCTCCCAGCCATGCGTGCTATGGTGAACAAGATGGTGCGAAGGGTCAAATCTTGGACCCCCCAAATAGCCACCTTGCCTTTGCTTCTTTCTGCCTCTGGGACATAGTACTGACAACAATACTCACTCATAGGGAGTATTCCACCTCGGCTACCAGTCAAACTAGCATGGTACCCATGTCGAGATAAACCTGTCAGAAAGTAGATACCCTCGATATCTAGGGTCAAGGTGTGGACTCCCACGTGAAATAACTGCTGGTCCATGTCCCACATATGCACCAGGTACTCCAACAATATGATTTGGGCCCTCATGCCCAGAATCTAGAAGAATTTCAAGAGTCCACAGTCTCGAAGGGAAGCAATGGTACCTAAGTCATTCCTGTCAATAACATCATCTTCCTCATGTTCTCTTTCGCGCCACACCAGCATCATGACGGTCAAATGCCTGCACAAGAACCATAATAAGAGAGTCAACAACTCATTTCAAACCTTGGCATATTTTTCATTGAGAAAAAATCAAAGTTAAATTTCATTTTGTGGACCTCGCAGGTGCCCCTTGACTACAGTGCGAGATTCTCATAGGTGGCTTTGACGCCACCTGCGAGGATCATGCATTCTCGCAGGTCCCTATGGCTAGCCTGCGAGAATGCCTGGGTGCAAGTTTTGGCCCTAAAACAAACTCAAAACCTTAAAAATTGCCAATGAAAACAAAAATTAAACCATGGAAAAGGTAAAAGATCAAGAGCTTACCTCGTTGACGGAGACGGTTTTCCAAATGGTCGCCTATGTCTCCCACGATTGAGTGATGAAATTTGAGGAAAAATGAGGGTTTTTGGGGAAAGTTCTTGGAAAAATCACATTGACTATGGTAAAATCCCTTTTACCCACTTATATTTACATTTTACCATTTTTGTTGATTTTATAATTGTTTTATTCATCAAACCTAATGCCTAATAGCCCTATGAGTGTGTCTTTTTGCAGATATAACAACTTTGAAGTCCACACGAAAGAGTACGGATGTTTTTTCTTTTTTGTTGCATGTACGACTCTTTTTTATAGTTTTTAGAAAAACTTCGAGCTCATTCTTTGTTCGTTCTCGCGCTCGAAATACATGAGAATGAAACCGAGTATACTTTTCTCATCTTTTCGTACTCGTCATGCTAACATGAAAACGATGAACCCAAAGGAGTATCCTTTAAGCTATTTTCATGCTCCATAAAACTGAAAAGATTGTCGAGCGACCTTGTTCTATTCATGCTCGTAAAAGTATCTGAACAAAACGTTCGATGGGAAATAGTTTATCACTTTTTCGGCCCTGTCGAACTATTTTATGAAAAAGGAACTGAGAGAGTTCTCTTTTAAGTGTTTTTCCAGACACTATAATCATGAAAAACCTTCGAGTTTTCTATCTTTTGACTCGTTAAACAAACATCGAAACACCTCTAATGGGACCGAGACACTCCTTCCTAGGGTTCATTAAACATACTCCGAGGGACTCATCCGAACGATGAGCTTACATCAACAAGCATATGTTATCCTCCTCAATCTTGCATAAAAATAAAGAGGTACTCGCCAGAAATGGTGGGGGAAAATTTGGGAAAGGGATGTTTCTTCGTATTCATATTATTGGTAGTAAGTGTTGTTGTTGAACATGACACCCCCTGTTTGTTATTTGAATCCAGTTTCGGAAATCCTTTTGTCTCTCATTCGACTTGCTACAAGGTCATATCCTGAGTCGTCTATGAGTCAGTACTACCGAATCCTTGGTCGTGTCATTCATATGTTTGAGAGAAGTTCATCCAAAACCTCTATTGAGTCGGTCATCTGCAATTTTCCATTCTTACCAAGTCGGCTTCCCCTGTTTCCATTTTCATCTATATCCATGCTCTGTTTCACCTTCAAAATCTATTACTCATTTCATGTCATTGATGGGGGATACATCAAGGCCCTCCTATGAGGAGTTTTGTTCCGTCGACTCCAACTCATTATCCGAAAACAAGACTTAGAAATTATTTGGTACCTTGGAGCTTGCATGCCTCAATGGCAGGTTCTCTTGCTTTCGAAAATGGGTTTTCATTATTGACCCCTGATCGGGAG
>SNQJ01S0099851.1:0-19735 GCA_010110895.2 Picea sitchensis
GATTAAATTATATCATTTGCAAAAGATTAAGATAGCTAAAGTAGTCATTAACCAATTACAAATTGATATACACAACATGAAACAAAATATTGATATGATGAGAAGCTAAAGTTGTAACAAAACACCAAATTCTGCCTCAGTCTATATTAAAAATCCATATCCTTTTTCTCCCACGAATGAGGATGTCCCTTATTACAAAAATAATAAGTATATATAAGTTTCTCCACAGGGTAAAACCTCCCTGTGGATAATATCAAATTGTTTTACATAATCTGGGAGATATCCCAAAATCAACTAAACTAGGAACTAAAATGCAAGTGAAACATTTCAAATATCCCCTAACTGCTCATCAAATCCATTGCAATTTCGAATTCATCTGCAATAGACCAAAAATATCAAGTTAGAAAGATATTTCATTAACAAAACAATAAAAATCTTAATACTATAGACTTAGCTACAGAATCATCTGATTCTGTAGCTAGTCTAAAATAGCATACAGGATCAAATAGAAATCAAATCAAATCTTTTTAAAAGAATCAAATCCAATTTTCTTTCAATAAACATTTAAAACGAATCACTAATGATTCAAATGATTTTATCATTTAATATAAAACATAATCAAAAGTGATTTAATCGAAAGAGGGGTAAGAATACTCTGTTTCACGGTTACCATAAAATCAGGTCAAACAGTAACAAGACTGTTTCATATCAATTGAAATCCATAGTGAGTCATATCGTATGTGATATGACCTAATCCAACACAACCATCATTGACTTGTTATAGCTGTAAAAACAGATTCATATCGTTCAATCAAATGTAAAGATAGGAAAACTGTTTCGATTATGTTCAAATGAAATCATACTTAACAACATCGACCCAACGAATTTCGTGATTGATCCTTGCACAGTCAACAGACAAGATCAATAAATCCTGATTGCAATCTTAATAGAACCAACAGAGGTTATAATTATCAACTGGGAAAATAATCGAATCACGACTGAGTTTAATTATAGAAACAAATCGTGAATCCAATCTCGTTTTACAAATCAAATTGTAACTAAATATTCATTGCCATTACAAATCCAACCGAATCATAACCGAGCTAACGGTAAACCAATAAGAATTAACAGGTTCGGTTTTAGCATAACTGTTATGAATTGAATCCATTCACGATTTGGGTAAATTTATACAGAATCATATTAAAAACAATCGAAACTGTATTCGAGTTGGTCGAAAGTCATATGGAAATAAAACCGTAACAGTTAACCATATCACACTTGTTACCAATCAAAGCATATACATTATAACGAAATCAAAACGTGTTCAGAATCGAAACATGAGAAACAACTTATGTCTATAATAGATACAAACGACTCCAATTGACAGAGCATTCATTTTGTCTAAATTAAACCAATCAAATCCACACCAAGATTCAACAAATCGATAAAAATCCAATCGAAGCTAAATTGGGAAAACGAAATTCGATTAATCAAAACAAAACTATATACATAATGCATATAATGTGACAGAGAAAATCCAAGCTGTAATCAGACTTATTCAAAACCAAATTCAAATTCATTATATAAACAAGTGATAGAACATACCAGTGAGGCTCCTCAAACTATGCCAACTTTGAATTTACGACCGCTGTAGTTGACTCCACATTTTTAAACAAGATAGAACATGTCGTCCTCTGTTTCTTATCAGTGGCTTGCAACTCAGCCTTTTGACTAGTAAGCCGTGCAACTTGGTCCTCCAAATAGTGAATTCTGGACTGTAGCATAGGCACATCAAGATAATATCTTTCCAACCATGAGCCGCATTGATCACAGGGTGGCATTGTAGGTTCAGGAGAGGGTTTGGATGAATGACCGGGGTTTTCACAAGGAAGCTTAATGCCAGGGTAATTAGGGTCACTTTGCAAGCAAGGTGGTAGGTTTGACACGAATTCATATGAGGGATCGACACACAAACCTTCCGAATAGGGATATTCACTTGCCAAAAAAATGTTCAACCTCTAAATCAGAGTCCTCGCTCAACACGATAGGGTCAGTATTGATAGGGGGCTTTGGCTTGTTCCTCGCCATCCGAGACATTAAACGGGCATTCTTTTTGCCTTTGGCATTTACAGTGGGTTTGGATTTAGGTTTCTTGCCCACAAGTTTAACAGTCTCAACATCCTTGGTCACAGAGTGGGGTAGGTCGATAGGTGAATCGGGTAAGGGTTTAGGCAATAGAACGTTGTAGGGTACCGGGGGTACAGTCTTGTCTTCGCTCACCACAGGTTTTTCAACCTGTGGAGGGTTCGAATCTTCAAAGTTATTTTGAGCCAGGAAATCAGTCCAACAGTCTCGGTGTAACCCCAAATGACAAACAACAATCATTTTAACCAGCCCATAGTGAAAGAGGCTGCTATCAGCCTGGTTCCTTTTGTATTTCTTTGACATCTTGAACAGGCTTCTATGTAGATAGTATGGCATATTGAGATCATAACCCACGAAAACCATAAGAAAACGAAGGTGGTGTAAGAAAACAAAGCCATACTAACCTTCGCAGGTGATAAATTGTTTGATAATCATGAGTAACTCATGCCAACACTGTTTAAGCATGGTGACGGGAAGACCTTTGTCACAGGAGCTAACCTTACGCGACTGGAAGAGCAAAGTCCAAGGGACTTCTTCTACCTTGCAATTATTGGACCATCTTTGTCTAGTGATAGGCAAACCGGTAGCAAGAACGACAAACTGCTCGTCAATTTGCAATTGAACATTGTCGACCTTGGCTCGACAGCCATCAAAGGTTAATGCGAATTGTCGGGCAACGCAGAGGTTAAAAGCATCAAATTTCTGTATGAACGGGAGCCACCCATTGTCCTCAAGGTCACTGCGGGCACTGTCAAACATCAACAGAGCCTGGCTACCATTGGGTTCAGCCCTCATGACTGGAGCCATGGTGCGAGCGCATGGTAAGGGTTTGGTTCACATTCACCAACACACATGAGGATATTCATTCGGTCTAAACACTATGAACGATCAAAGGGGAAGCATTAATGTGCGCATGCAAGGGTGGTGGAATTACTTACCACCATGCATAGTAGTAATGGCAAAGTACAATCGCTGAATTAAACTTATGTTCAATCAATCATAGCATAGTTTGCCAACCATAAAAATAAAACGATGAGTGATATGCCAACGCGCTATCAACCATAGATTTTCTAACCATTGTCATTCAACGTGGAATCAAACCCAAATGTTAAATATGCGCCATCGTATAAGTGTGTAATCAAAAATTTAAAACATAATGATAATCGACTTCATAAAATTGGCAAGCCAAGAACTATAAAATTTTTAACATAAGGATCACATTATATATATAAAAACAAAAATAAACCATGATCCCTATGTAATTCAATGACTAGGCAAGTCTCAAAGATATAAATCTATATGCTCAATGCCTTACCAGTTTAATCAAATCCAGTTGCGCAATCAAAGTAAGAATAGGCAAATAGGCATGGTTCGAAAATCCTTTTAGCCACTTAATGATAATCCAAGGGTAAGTGCCACTAAAAATATCAATAAAAGGATTATGACAGTTCGAATAATGATGGAGGAGTTTTCACGCTTACAGTCGTGAAAACTAAATGGAGACCAATTTGCAAATGTCGCAAGAAATGAAAATATCGTCTATAGGTGTAGGCAGCCTATAGGGCAATAGAAAAAATTGAATTGGCTGCCAACAAAAATTTAATTCTCTGCGAATGTCCCCAGCCACCCAGGTTGGACCACACCACACAAAAAAATTCCTAACTCTCATACCATTTAAGGAACTTCTATAATTCTACAATTTCTCAGATTAATGCAGATAATAAAATCTATATACAATTAGTCCCCGAGGTGTAGGACAGTCGATGACGGAGTGTGTTGTTAAGACACTCCGTGATGTTAAAGTCACCGGTTCAAAACCTGCGGGGACAAAAAATCCAACCATGTTAAGGGTTGGTGTGGCTCAGGCCGGGTGCGATCCCTGGGTGATTTTGATAGCTTAGATTCCCCTGAGTCGCGGTTTCTCAAGCCACTGGTTAATCGCGTAGCCAACAGGTCTCGCACAAATTAACAAACAAAATAAAATAAAATCTATATACAATTAGAGCATATAGAGAAAATATCATAAGAATAATTGAATAAATATTAACATAACACATAAATTAACACACTCTAAACACTTATCATTAGTAAAAATAACACCAATTGCATGCATACCTTCCACGTTCCTCCCATCCTTAGACCACACCTCTCATAAACTCTCAACAGTGGGTCACTCGGGGCTAAATTCCACATGGGTAAAGTGTTTCTAACCAGGATAAGGTATATTTAACAACATACAAACTCAACTCAAACTAAAAACCTACAGTCCCTCATTCCCCACATGCTTGTCCCACCCTAGGAAGTATTCCCCCTCTCTAATCAACAGTTCTTTTGCTGCTCCACTTCCCTTCCAGGGATTCATCAACAAGCCAAACATGAAGTCTCATATCCCTATAGCTGCAGTTTGGCTTCTTTGGAAATCAATTCCCAACATTTCTCTCACCTGGAGAGAATTCTCTCGGGCCTGAAAACTCGCTTCTTCAGTCTCCTATGGGCGTGACAACCCACTTATTCAATGTCCTAAGGGACTAACATCTCGCCTCTTCAGTCCAGGTCCAAATCTAACCAGGTTCCTAGTACAGGTACAGGTATGGTACTAACATCATGAAGGTACAAATGACAGTAGCATGGAGGTAGTGACGTGTGAATAATGATGGAAATATGATCAAAGGAACTAAATTTCCCCAATTATATTTTCATGTTCCCAACTTGAAACTTGTCATGTTGGGAATTAACTTGGTTCCACATGGATTCCCTCACAAGGTTATACATTCCTCAACACAAGTACTTAGGATATATGTAAATATCCATACTTTATACTTTTTACATTTTTGGTAATATTAATAAAATATTCCTTTAGGATTAAGTCCCCTAGATTAGCCCCTTTTTCCTAGAATCTTAGCCCCCCTTTCCCATTCTGGTGGAGTTTAGCCCCCCATACTCTTTTACATGGTTGGTATGCAACAGTGATGTGTTTTCATTAAAACTGAGTGTGATTGCATTTTACAAAAATAGGCTCGCCGGCCTTTCAGCTTTAGGCTCACCGGTCCAATAAGCATACATGCACTCTCACCTCAAAATAAATTCATACAAAGGCAATCTGACCCCAAAGTATCATGGCTCATCATCCTATATGTACAATTACATTTATATTTACAATGGGGTTCGGCCTAGGGGTATTACACATGCTGATTTGGCACATTTGGACAAGATTTCATAAGGAAAACTAGTGCCACGTTTCACAAGGTGACATGGACACGTGTCCTACCATGGTTAATACAAGTGAGATTTCATAAGGAAACTAGTGCCACGCTTTCTCGGCTGCGACATGGACACGCGGTCTCACCATGGTTACTACAAGATAATATAGGGTCACGGTTCGGTTCCTTAACCACACCATTTCGGCGGCATCAAATGAGAAGGTTATCGTTGTGACCCTCTCTAAGGCCAATGGTTCGGCAACTCGACGTGACGTGGGAAGATGTCACCCAACCAATTCCCAATGGACAAGTGACACCTCATGACAGGTCCACGTACCCTAAGTGTCATCTCATCTTGAATCGGCTGATTTGGGTCAATGTGAAATATTGACGAGGTTTGAGATCCGACATCCCGATGGACAAGTGTCAATACCTAGTGAGGGCAGGTCTCGAGTATTTAGGTTGTTGAGATGAGTGGGTGCTGATTAAGGTTGGTTGTCATTGATGTCAACCTTGAAAATCCCCATAGCACAAAAGGTTTGGGTAATGGACCCAATATTACTTGGATGTAAATATGAATCATTATTATTTTTTCATGGCTGATAAGAAATAACATGTATGAACTCCAAAGTGGTCCCTTTGGTATGGTGAAAGCCTCACAGAAGATGCTTTGCGTTATAAGAGAACCCATGCTTAATATGGAATAATGAGGTGAAGGATACGGAATTTGTGGGCGAAGCTATCCTAGATGGATATGTTTGTCATGCCATTTCTGGTTGTATGTAGAACGCCACATAACTCCTCACAAGCATAGAGAGTTATGACCATGAAGTTGAGAACCTGTGTTTGGGTAATGGACCCAAGTTTGTTTGATGATAATGGTATTATTTTTGCTACATTTGAAGGTAATACTATTCTAGATGGATATTACATGTCATTCCATTTCTTCTGGTGGTGAAGGTGGAATGTCATATTAACCTCACCGTTTGAGAGTATACCTTACGAAGTTGGAGGACCCTCACATGTCATCTGTAGTCTCTAAAAGGTCAAAGTAGTCAAAGTGGTTTAAGAGATTTTAAAAGGTAAATAATAAAGTGAAGTGATGAGGCATTATAATCAAATTGAATTGCTGTGTACAAATTATTTCAATAATAAAATTTAATGGAGAAATTAGAAAGGGTTAACCCTAAAATAAGGAAAGTGGCTCAAAGTGACCTAGAAGATGTTTTTATGAAGCTATTTGGAGTATAAATAAGAGGAAAGGCTTCTAAATTTAATTACATTCTTGAGAATATTGAATGCCTATAGGTGTCTGAGGCAACCAAATTATATCTAAGCCAATTTTTTGAGGGAAGGTGAAGAAAGAAGACCAAAATGCAAGGGAAGGATAAATTCTTTTGATGGTACTTTCTAAGGTATGTTTTTTTTTTTTTTTTTTTTTTTTTTTTTTATAATTTTTTTTATATAATGAATCATACCATGAAATTGATGATGCCATTGAGAAAACATACCCAAGTATCTCAGTGGTAAAAAATATAGCTTGTGGGTCTTTGTATTTTGGGAGTTACACTCTCAGGAAAATAGGGTTTGTGGCAAGTCCGAAACTAGTCAAAAATAGGTGTTTTGGGTAAAACGTCACATCCTTTTCATAACATATCCAAATTACACGAAACAAATTTTTTTGGTTAGGTTGTACCAGAAGTATGTCTTGTAATAGTTTCATATCAATTCAATGAATATTTCATGTGGGCACGCCTACAAGGGAGCTCTAGAATAAGCCGTATCCAAAGCAAGGTATGCCATTTTTATAACTCTTCGAGAGGTTCCAAGTAGTGAAACCTATATTGATTGCATTAAAAACATCAAGAATATTGTGTATCAGCTTCATATCTTTATACATTACAGTCCAGTTATGATTACTTCAAGTTACGGTTGTTGACTAATCCAAAACTAGGCAATGTGAGACTAAAGAAAAACATTGATGAAAATGCTGGGTCTCTTTGGTTGTTAAAGTTACAAGGATTGCGTGAATTTGATCATATGTACACCAAGTCTATTACGTAGCTACAAAATTATATTTGGATGATTAAATCGATGAGGGCTTTGCTGAGGTACATGTTGAGTACATGGTTGGAGATGTAAGTAGTCGATGAGTTGGAAGTACTACGTTACGAGGTGTATGAAGGATGATCTTGGCACATACATTGATGATTCATAGTTGGATGAAGTTGAAACATGATTGGTACATTACTCTGGTACATGGTTGGATGCAATTCTGTTTATGGTACAAAAGTTGGATTACAAGTTGTTTGATTACAAAGTTGGTGCATGGTTGATGAATTTGTTTATAGTACAAAAGAGGTATAGTTTGGATGCATGGTTGATGCATGGTTTAGATTTATTACAGGTTTATAGGCGGTATATTCCACAATGATAGTGTGATAGTGGTTCCACTCATTCCCACTTCTACTTTAGGGTGTATAAGACGGCGCGACGTGGTTGTAGCCACCTTCCAGTTTTGTAGCCGGAGAAGATAGTTGTAGCCTCCTCTTCGCTTGTATTGTAGAGAATTGTGAGCTCGGAGCTTCCCTTAAGTTGTATCCTGGGAAACTAGGGTTGGAGCCTCCTTCCAATTGCAGCTAGAAAACAAAGGAAGAAGCCTCCAATGAATGTAATTCTTCAAGACATATAAGAAAAGGCATCTCGTGGTTTTCCCCGACGGTTTCCACATAAAACACACCGGGTGTGTACTGTATGTGTGTGATTGTTTATTTCTTACCGCTTTCATTAGATAATTCTACATTGATATAACATTTGAAGAAAAAGGATTATAATTACGCTATTATCGACTCACCCCTTCTCGCTAATCCAAAATTTAGTTTCGTGAAAGGTGTTCATAAATTAGTTTAACCACTGAAAGGTAGGATCATGGAGAGTACTAACTCAGATAAAAATGGAATACCAATAGCTTGATGGACATAAGCATGATTTTTGGAGCATAAGGATGAAGACATATATGGGCATAAGGATTTCAAGTTATCAATTGTAGATGGATATAATATCACCAACACCCACCAACAAATGACAAAAGCAATGAAACTCAAGGAGAATAATTCCAAAGACAAAATTCACTTTGAATGGTCTCAATGATGTTTTATTCACCAAAGCTGTAATACTGTAAATATGTTAAAGATATTTGGGACAAGCTCTCAAATATTTATGAAGGAGATCTGGAAAACTCAAAGCAAAGAAAGCTTCCAAATCGACGTATGAAGGTTCAAACAATCCGGGGTAAAAAATGAAGCTGAAGATGAAGATATCGCAACCTACTTCTTACGAAGTCGATGAAACAAGGAATGAAATCACAGGATTGGGAGAAGAAATCAAGAATATGTAATTTTTCAAAAGGCACTAGATCTCTTCCTATGATATTCAACCCTAATATATCGTTAATATCTAGAAGAAAGATCGATCTAAACTCAATAAGCATGGTCTAAATGCATGGAATCTTCACAACATATGAGATGAGAACTAACAAGAAACTGTGATGTAAAAGAAAAAACCTTCAAATCATCCAAAAGATCAAAAACAAAGAAATGGAACAAGAAGAATATAGTACCAAGAATGACGCCTCTACGATGAAGAAGTGGCCAACTTTGTCAAAAAGATTGAACAAAGGAACCAACAATGGTATAGAAGTAAGCTTCTTTATTTTTTAATTATGATGGTATTGGTCATTTTTCTAACAAATGTCCTCATAAGAAAAAGATAAATGATGAAGGTTACTCAAAAGGCAAACAAACATATAAAGGTAAAAGAAATACAAACAAATTTTCAATAAAAGATCATTTCAATTAAAGAAGACATCTCATCATCGTGTGAAGATGAAGTCATGATGCGAAACAGTGGAGAGTTCTATTCACGGCAAGAGAAGACTTCGATAACAAATCCAAAGAATCATATGAAGAAGAAATTGAAGAGTGCGGTTGACTTCTGAGAAGAATTTATGAGTGCCATAGAAGCTATCATAAGAGAAAGAAGAAAACAAGAAACTACAAGTTTAACTAGATAAGAAAAATGACACTGAAGAACTAGAACAAATGATCAAAAATTGAAGGCTCAAATAGAAGAAGATAAAAGAATTGGAAGAAGCACTCACAAAGAACAACTATAAGGAAAGGATGTGATCATTGGAAAACTCTGAAGCAACATTGTCACACTAAGAAAGGATATTCAAAAATATGCATTAGCTCAAAAGTTATGGATGACATTATCACCAAAAATCTCATCTTGACAAGTCCGACTTCTAGATACAATCATACAGTAAAAGGATCAAGCTCCAAAACAATAGAGCAGAAACAAATCCCAAAATCCATGCAGAAACAACGGGGATAAAAATTATATACAAGTAAGATTATTGCGTGACCTCCATCGAGAAGATTCGATTTCATAATCAACAATAGATAAGACTCAAGAAGAAGAAGGGTTCAAAAAGACCTCCTTCAGAATATATTCAACTAGCACGTATCAAACTATATTTTTGGTTTATGTTATGCATGTAATAATTTTGGACATAAAGTTGTAAATCGGCAGAGCTAACAACGGAACAATAACTACTTTGAGAGCCATACCAAAGGGTTATTCAAGAAGACTTAGTGAAACCCAGAGACAAAGCATAATAGGTTTGAATCTTGAGAACTAAGGAATGTTACAAATGTAATAATTTTGGACACATGGACAAAAATTGTAGAATGATAGTCCCTCCTAAAGAACCCAACAAAATAAAACAAGAACTCCCAAAATGACATGGATAAGAAAGAAAGATCAAGATAGTAATGAAGAATGCATACCTCTACAAGCCAAACAAAAGAAACGTGGTTGATATGTTGACAAGGATATTCAAAACACATGACAGAAGATAAAGACAAGCCTTTACATTACTAGCGAAGAGGATGGATCAGTAGCCTTCGAAAATGATGATTCAACCAAAATCATTGAAAAGGCACAATCTGAATTGGAAACAAGAATGGAAAGGCGAATGGTTCTTAATTAGTAGAAGATATGAAACATAATTCATGTGACTCAAATGTGCGACCAAGGTCATAAAGTTACTGACCACAAAGTGCAGATAAGAAAGACAAGGTTCGTGAAATTGGTCGCTACAACTCAAGAAATTCAAGCAACATATGTGTTAAGACAAATTGAAAAATGAAAAAATGTTGTTCTTGTGAAAGGAAGATGAAAGTTGGCTATGGCACGTAAGAATGGGTCACATTCATTTTTATAACCTTGTCAAATTCAAAAAGAGAAGCAATGAGAAATGCCCCAGATCACAACAAAACCAACCAACACTTTATGCAAGCATTAAGCAATGGGAAGGAAAGAAAACAAAGACTGTGTTCAAAATCAAAGGAATATTCAACAACAAAACCAATAGAAATTGTGCATATTGATCTAGTTGGACTAACTACAATAAAAGGCTTAAAAAGTGAGATACTTTATGTTATTAGTTGATGATTATAACTGAATGATCAAATGGCTTGTTTTCTCAAGAACAAGTCAAAAGATTTGAAAACTTCAAGATTCACAAGGAAATGGTTGAAAATGAGATGGATTCAAGAATCAAATGTTTAATATCGATAATGGAGGAGAATTCACCTAAAAGGAATTTATGGACCACTACAAAGAATCATGGAATAAAAGGCAATTCTCCTTTGCTAGGACACTCTAATGTATGGAGTTGTTGAAAAGAAAGAACATGACAAAGAGCAAGAAATGGTTCTAACAATGATAATGATTCAAAAATTGATAGATATTTTTGGACATAGGCAGTGCATACAACAATTCACATTCAAAACAGAGTAGTTATAAACAACACCCATAAAACTCCCTATGAGCTATGGAAAGGGAAGACTAGCAAATGTGAAGTACTTCAGAGCCTTTGGAAGCAAATGCTACATCAAAGAGAAGATGGAAGAATGGGAAAGTTTGACACACATGTGGACAAAGGAATACTCTATATACTCAATTCAAGGAAAGCATAAGCATAAAGGTTACAATCTAAGATTAAACAAAGTTGTGGAAAGCATCAACGTAATAATTCATGAAACAAAGAAGACTTAATCAATGGAAGAAGAAAGAAAATCAATGGAAGAACTTCTTGAAGAAAAAGATGAAAAGAAGTAGAAGAGGAAGATGAATATGAAGAGAATCCTACAGAATCATAAGAAATTTCAACACGCATCTCCAAAGACACCTAGCAAATGAGTACGTAAGAATCATCCTTCAGATCGTATTATTGGAAACAAATATGAAGGAGTTGAGACTAGAAGAAAAACTGGTTCACCAAAGTAAACACACCTAGCACTCTTATCTGCAATTGAACCAAATTGTTTTGAAGAAGCCAACAAGGACAAATTTTGGAATAAGGCCATGGATGAAGAATTGATCAAATAGAGAAAAATGACACTTGGGAATCTGTTCCAAGACCAAAGAATAAGAACGCTGGATCGACAAAAAATGGGTTTTCGTGAATAAATTGAATGAAGATGGACATTTTACAAGGAACAAAGCTAGATTGATATGTAAAGCATATGCACAGATCGAAGGAATCACCTTTGAGAGACATTTGCCCCAGTTGCTTTAATGGAAGCAATCCATTTTCTTTAGCTTATGAAGCATGCTCCAAAATGTTAAAGCATATCGACGCGAAATCATCTTTTCTAAATGGGGAACTTGAAGAAGAAGTCTACATTGAGCAAACTGTAATGATCTCCAATTGTCAGGGAACATAGAATATGTGTGTAAATTAAAGAAGGCCTTGTATATTCTAAAACAGTTCCTGTGAGCATGGCAATCACCTTTTGACCTGATAAGTATCTCAAAGGGCAAGGTTCAAAAGGAAATGCACATATCAACCTCTACATCAAGGTAAGTCAAGGTAATATTTTATTAATTGAAGTTTATGTTGATGATATGCTTCTTTGGTAGTGATGATGACAAGCTAAGCCAGAAATTTGCAAAAGACATGCACGAATTTGAAATGTCGTTATTTGGAGAACTATCCTCTTCTCGACTTTAGACACGCCAAAAGAAACCAAGGAATTTTTATTTCAACCAAGTATATCAATAGAAATGCTAAAGAGGTTCAATGGAAGATTGCAAACCAAATGATCACTCCCCATGCAAACCAAATTTTAAAAGTTAAGAAAGATGATGATTCAAAGTTCACAGATCGAGGAAATACATGTCAACGATTGGAAAATTACTATATGTGACAACATCCGCACTGCATGTAATGCGTGCGCCTGGACAGGTGCAACGATTTCAAGAAGCACCAAAGGAATCATTATTAATGTATTAGCAGTGAAGAGATCTTTATATATCTCAAAGGAACACAAGAGTTTGGATTATGGTATCCAAAAGGAAAATATCTATCACTTATTGCCTACACGATGCGAGATTAAGCAAGTTGTATTGATGACCGATTTAAGCACTGGAGCAACATTCACTTAGGTGAGTGTTTGGTATCATGGATAAGAAATAAACAATCATCAAGATCTCTATCTACGTTAAGGCAGAGTATATTGCAAAGAAATGGAAACAGTTGTACAATGTGTTCTTGGATGAAACAAACTCGACAACATAACAGTTGAGTATGATGACCATTCCAATATATTGTGATAATAGAAGTGCCATCAAGATCTCAAAAACTCTGATGCACTCCAAGATGAAGCACATTCCAAGAATCAAGTATCACTTTATATGGGAACAAGCAAAAATAACATCGAGTTGAGTATGTGGGAACAAAAACAAGTGGAAGACATCTTCAAAAACCACTACCTGAATCCTTTGAATATATTCACCAAAGACTTGAGTTATTTCTACTCCAAAATTTTTTTTTTTTTTTTTTTTTTTTTGAATGCTTATTTTATATGTACACAAGGAAGCACCATGAGAGGACAAATACTGTAGGGGAGCGTAATGATGGAAATATAATTCTTCCATTGATGACAAGGGCAAAGGATTTATCAGATGTAGAGGACAGAGGCATGGTTCAAGGGAGCGATTTACCGATGTAGAAAGAGGCGCATTTATCGACAGAGGAGGAGGCATGGTTCCAGAGGGAGCATCATTGATATAATTTTAGTATTGCATCAAAGTGTTTCCATCAATGCCAAAGGGGGATTGTTGATTAAGGTTATTGTCATTGATGTCAACCCTTGAAGAAAGCCCTCAGAGAACAAAGGTTTGGGTAATGGACCCAAGATTGTTTTGATGTAAATATGACTCATTATTGTTTTTTCAAGGTTGATAAGAAGTAAATATGGATGAACTCCAAAGTGGTCCCTTTATGGTGAAATCCCTCACTGGAAGACGCTTGCGAGTAAGAGAACCCATGCTTAATCAGGAATAATGATGAAGGATAGTGAATTTGTCAAGGAACCCATCCTAGATGGATAGTCTTTGTCATGCCATTTCCGTGGTATGTAGAAGGCCGATAACTCCTCACTGCTAGAGAGTTATGACCATGTGAAGTTTGAGAACTTAGGTTTGGGTAATGGACCCAAGTTTGTTTGATGGATAATGGCATTATTTTTGCTATATTTGAAGACAATACTATTCTAGATGGATAGTACATTTCCTTCCATTGCAGGAATGTCACATAATCCCTCACGGCTTGAGAGTTATGGCCTAATGGGTTAGAGGACCCTCATATGTCATCTGGGAAGCCCCCAAAAGGTCAAAGTAGTCAAAGTGGTTTAAGAGATTTTAAAAGGTAACACAAAGTGAAGTGATGAGTGTATTATAATTCAAAGTGAATACAAAATAAATTATTTCAATAATAAATTTAATGAGAAATTAGAAGTGGGTTAACCCTAAAATAAGGAAGTGGGCCAAACGACTCCAGAAGATGTTTTTAAGGAAGCTACTTGGAGAGTATAACAAGAGGCAAGGCTCGCTTCATTTTAATCACACTGATAATATTGAATATCTATATGTGTCTCAGGTAACTCAAGGATATCTAAGATAAATTATGAGAAAGGTGAAGAAAAGAAGGTCAATTGCAAGGAAGGATAAATTCTTGTGGGTCAAGTTGTATTTGGGGAGTTACACTCCAGGAAAAATAGGTTTGTGGCTAGTCCTCGAAACTATCAAAACAAGTGTTTTGGGTAAAACCGTCATAAATTCTTCATGTCGACCAAATTTAGGGAGACCAAAGGTGTTGGTTAGGTATAGTCTTTAGCATGTTGTGTAACATTTTCATATCAATTCAATGAATATTTCGCATGGATCACGCCTACAAGATTGCTCTCTAGAATACGAATTCAGCAAGGTATGCCATTTTTCTTATAAATCGTTTTCTCTCGAGAGGTTCCAAGTAGTGCCACCTTGAGGAATTGCATAAAACACATCAAGAACATTGCATATCAGTTTCATATCTTATACATTACAGATCTAAAGTTATGATTGATTTTAAGCCAGGGTTGTTGACTAATCCAAAACTAGTATGAGACTAAACAAAGTTTGAAGAAAAAATGACGCCTCTTTGTTGTTAAAGCATGGAAGGTTTCTATGGTGAATGTGATCATATATACACTAGATATATTGATGCAGTTACAAATCATATTTGATGATGAAATTGAGGAGGTCTTTGGTTGAGGCAATATGTTGAGTACATGGTTGAGACAAGTAGTTGATGAGTTGGCACATACATGTGGTGGGGACAGTTGATGATGTTGGTACATATTGATGAGTCATAGTTAATGAGTAGTTGAACATGATTGGTACATAATTGGTAGATCATTGACACTTGTTATGGTACATGTTGATTACGAAGTTGTTTGGTACAAAGTTGGTGCATGGTTGATGCACTTGTTTATGGTACAGGTTGATTACAGGTTGAGGTATAGGTTGATGCATGGTTCAAATTTATTGGTACAGGTTTACAACGGTATATCTCACAGTAATAGTGTGACAGTGGTTCCATCATTCTACTTCTACTTCAGGGTGGTAGGACATGGCAAGGATAGTTGGTTGTAGCCACCTTCTGGTTGTAGCTGGAGAACATAGGGGGTTGTAGTCTGCTTATGGTTGTAGCCAGAGAATTAGGGATTTGGAGCTTCCCTCAGGTTGTAGCCTAAGAAACTAGGGGGTTGGAGCCTCCTTCCAGTTGTAGCTGGAAAACAAAGGAAGTTGGTGCTTCCAATTAATGTAATTCTTCAAGACATATAAGAAAATTCATTATGCGGTTTTCTCCCGATTTGGATTTCCACGTAAAACATTGGTGTACTGTGTATGTGTGTGATTGTATATTTCTTACTTATCATTATTGGATAATAATTATACATTGATATAACATTTGAAGAAAAAGGATTATAATTACGCTATTACTAATTCACCCCCCCTCTTAGTAATCCAACAGTGGGAAAGTTCACAGGCCCGATGTGCCAAGGGTTTAGTGAGCCAAGTAGCAGGCACCAAATCAGTATCCACATCAGATGCGACGTCCATGCTAGGGAGTGACGTGTTATAACATATCAGTGCCATGTTGGATGACATAGGTGACATGGAGCCATGTGGGTGCCACGTGGCAGTAAGAATGCCTCTGTCTAATAAAGGCCCTAAATTTTTAAAAGGCCATAACTTTCGAAATATTACTCGGTTTTGGAAAAAATAATAGTCCTTGGAAATTTGTCGACAAGCAAAATATGATGGTGTCCTTTATAAAGGGATTCGAAGAGGTTCAGAAAAAGAGAAAATGTAATACCCCATCCCTTAAAAGGGTACTTAGGGGGTTGGGTGTGTTACAATGTGGTATCAAAGCATGGTTCAAACACTATGCCTAGATGGGTTAGAAATCAGTCATAGGATTGATATAAGAAGGCCAAGATGAGAATGTTGAAAATTCTTTCTACCCTAAAATATTTTTTAGTATTTGCGTAAGCTCTTTGAGAGGAAGGATTGCAAATTGAAATTTGCTTTCAAGTTTTTTGCAGCAGAAGGAGCATTTTGTTGCCTTGTTGGAATGATAACTACTCCTACATGAGTGGGAACATGATAACAAGCATTAAAGGTAATATTTGAGTGTGAATGACCGAATTGGAAGCATCCTATAAAGGGTTGCTTAAGTCCAAAGAAATGAGTGATCTAGTGATTGTAATGCTACCTCTAAACATGAGTAGTTTAGGCCTCTGGTTTTGTTATGAATGTCTACATAAGGGATAAGATCCTTATCAAAAATCCTTTGTGGTTAAGGGAATTTAGTACAAAATTGATAAAACCCTTGGAAGCATTAATTACTTCTTAGATAAAAGACTTAACCAAGTATGTGCAATTCTTCATGATCAGAAAATTTATGGAAAAACTATGAAGTCTATGTAATTAACCTTTAATGAATGAACCCTGTAGTGAGGCTCATCTATTTTAGCAAAGGAAAATTATTCCTTTGGATGGTTCATAAGCCTTGAGAAGAACATAAAGTAACATGCACATATGAGTAAGTTTGTAAGTTCATGGTTGTGCTAAGAAGATGTATATGCTTATTAACCTGAAATTAATTCAGCAAGGCTAAAAGTTCCTTAACTATGCATGTAAAAATACAAGGCAGAAAACTAGTATGCATGTACATTGTAAGCATGAATATAATACTTGGTGTATCAAGTATGTTGTAATGCATACAACAATTATTGAGTATGTATATAACATGCAGATATATTTATTGTAACATGTGGTAGATTGTAAAGTATGGTATGTTGAATGGACATTTTAGTTGATGATGACTGATATCAACATGAATGTGAATAGCAGAAATAAAATGTTTATGATGGTATTGCATATAACATTATGAGAATGAGGTAGCTTAACCAATGAAAATATGATCCAAAGACTAGTAAAAGTGCCTCAACATTTTTGAAAGACTAATGGGTCAGATTGACATCTAGAAGTGGATGAAAATGATACAAGTATAGTTGGGCATGCTCAGGTATCATTAGAAAGGAATTTAGGAAAGGATTCCCTTGATAAAAAGGCCTATTGACCAAGAATAACTGAAGCATGAAAGGAAGTTGGATGTTGGTGTTTTAAGGCCCTGGGTAATGCGATAATTACCTATATTTTGTAAATTGTGGATTGTTGTTATAACATAGGGGACAAGAGTAGTTTCTTCCTGGTTGCTTCCATGTAGGAAAGACATTACAATTAATGAGTATTCCTATGAGACTAGCCATAAGATTGGTTGTAAAACCTATGAAAGAGATTGTATGGGAGTTTGAAATGTCAATTCGCGTGAATAACATGGAAAAAGGTGCAGGCAATGAACTTGCATGTTGAGTATCTATGTATGCATGTATATTATTGAATGCATAAATTGAATGTGTTATAGGGTTTCCTAGTATGAAGACTGAATACAAATTTTTTTGTGGGATTATTCATATGGATGACCATAAGTTCCCATCGGAAAAGGATGATGTAAAAACCAAAATAAATGAATAGGATAACATAGAAAGTTGCAAGCGATGCACATATATGATTGCATGACATGGTATGATTGCATGAACAAGTAGACTGTGGGGAAAGATCTATACTTGATATATCTGATTAAGGCAATGGATGTATGGCTGACCCCGCTATTGGAGGGTCTGAGTATCTTGTTTAAATAATATCTTGAGGAGGATGTGTTCCATCCCTCAAGAAGAACTAGTATAAATCGATGAAGGATTAGATAAGCAAGGAAGCTTTGTGTCATGAATAGAAGGTCATATGATTATGCCTTTGAGAATTGCATGACAATGATTGTGAAAAATCATGAGTAAATAATTTGAAGTAAATATGCATATGGAAATGAAAAGTGTGCATGTGGTAGATACACAATATGTTGATGCATGTGGTTAAGTACATAGTGCATGAAAGCATGGTTTGAATACAAACTGATAGAATAATATGCATGTGTAAATTCACAATAGGAATGCATAATAGAGATGCACGCTGATATTTTCTTAGGGAATATTATGCTAAGAATCTGAAATGACAAAGTTGAAGCTGACGCGAGGTTGATATCATAACAAATAGTGATGGGTATGCAATAAGGAAGTTGCATGATCAGACATTTCCATGTGGAGAAACTATGTGAGGACTCTATCAAGAGAGCATAGTCATAATCTTAATGAATTTTGAGAGTTAGGAAATGGACTATAAAGTCGAATTATAAGAATCCTAGATTACATTAAAAAAAAACATAATGCATGCATGGGTGATCCAGGGGATCAAAATATGATCAAAATAAAAGTGCTTGGAATTGCTTGAAAACAGACTCATGCATAGGCCTCGTCCTCATGATCCCAATGAAACTTGAATGGGTTCAAATGGACGTTGTATGCGAGAGATATCACATTTTTTCCACTTTTCCAAACAGACAAAATTTTGCTGAATGTATAGTTTGTACAGTCTAATTGTGCAGACTGTACTAACACGTGGCAGGGTGATGTGGATTGCTGACTGGGTAGAGGTGTTGATGTGGAAAGGTGTGTTGGCTTGTACGTGGACCAACCAGTGGTCAACATGTGGTGGTTACGTGGAGAATAGTATGGTGCCACGTGACCCAGTCATGCTCTTCCATGTGGCACCCCCTCCATTGTTAAAAATTGTTGGACTCCACAGGAATTGAACCCACGACCTCCAGGCATGGGAAGTGACTTGGAAAGAGTCAGGCTACCAGCCTGCCTGCGCATTAGTTATTAACACTATAGTTTTAAACTAATATTTAAGTTTGAACCAAAGCTAAGTCGAGTGGAGAAAGGGTTGGGGCTTAGCCCCATCCCTTAGTCACACCACTCACCATACGAACTTACCATAGGGGGGATGAGAAATATCTAATGGTTAGCTTGCAGTCACAACACTTATTTTCCATATGACCCTTCTGCATGGAGACTCCAATGAATTTGCGGGCAAGTTCTATATTTAAGGTCAGTGCGAGGCCACATGGGCCATGCGAACGACACCTCCTTCGAGAAAGGTGCCTAAATCTCCTAATCGTTCAAAAATTCACCACCATTTGTAGAACAGGTGCGATGTTGATGTTTTGGCATAGGAAACACCTATGAGATAGGTTAGTCACACAAAGTTGCATTTTGGTGAGCAACGACTGTTAGCACATATGTTTGTAAAGGAGTGTTTTTTCCTTAGGGAATAACCCCTTGGTGAAAAATGCAAGAGTGGGGGGATAAAAACCTACAAATGGTTTCTATCCTAAGTCAGGGTCTAATTTGATGGCTTGGCGCATTGTGCTAAGGAGCACGCAAATCTGAGCGGTTGAGATCTACGTGCTAAAATCTATGGCCCACAGCAACAGCTCGGACCCCCCCGACCGTTCTTCCTTTAATGGGGGGGGG
>SNQJ01S0099858.1:11606-28915 GCA_010110895.2 Picea sitchensis
CGGGACATCTAGTACAACAATTTTTGCAAGGGTAATAACATTTACTGTCACCCTTTTCACCCTCTTTAATTTTTTTTCCACCTCTAATATTTTCTGGCATTCTTCCCCATAGACATATACTGATAATTATCTTATAAAATTGAGTGGTATATAATAGAATATCTATTATATTTTTCTATTGTAACATATGAAAAAAAAACCTGCGTTTTTGTTCGCCAAGAAGACCTTATACCATTTTTGAACCGTCGTTGTTATAGAAAACTTGTCGCAACATACGTAAAATTCAACATATTAATAGATTTTACAACATCGCAATTCCGACGATAGTTGACCAAGTCAATGTTGACTTTTTCAAATAGTGGGTGACCGTTAGGGGGAGAAAACCTAATGTCCACACCGTCGCAAGTGTGATGCACTCAACGTCACAATTCTGACGATTATTGACCAAGTCAATATTGACTTTGTCAAATAGTGGGTGACTATTAGGGGGGGGGGACTTAATGTCCACACCGTCACAAGTGTGATGCACATTTGATGTGGTTGCAAGAGATACATCTTCTTAACATCGTCTTTCTTGTGAAGATTTGAAAATTACATCGCAAGTGTGACGATATCAGGCAGTATGGAGAAAAAATAAAAATTTCCTCTATTTTTCGACAGTATGGCCAATTTTGTCCATAACGTCGCAATTAGATTGTCGAAATTTTTCCAATGTGTAGTAGTGTCACTATATTTTCCATTTCCTTCAGGGTATCGTACTCTTGATTCGGTCATACTTCCAGGTTGTCTAAACTAACAATGGAGTTTCACTTCCATATATACAAGGCTTCAAATATTATTTTCTTGATGGAGTAATCATATCCATTGTTATTGGAAAATTTCACTAAGGGTAGGTAGTCTTCCCAACTTCTCATTTGATTCATCAAACACAACTAAGAATGCATTCTAGGCTTCTATTGACTCTTTTTTTCTAACCATTTATCTTCAGATGGTAAGATATACTAAAACTTAGTTTCATACAACTCATGAAACATGCTTTTCTAGAACATGGAGGTAAATTTTGAATCGTGATTTGACATAATTATTTTTGGTGCACCATGCAGTCTCTCTATTTCTCAGATGAAAATGTGGGCTATGTCACATGCATGGTGAGTAGTCTTGACTAGAATGAAGTGGGATATATTTTTTTAGATGATCAACTACTACCTATATTGAGTCATTACCCCTGGAGATAATTGGTAACCCCAAAATCAAATCCATAGATATTTCTTCCCAATTCCAAGATGGCATATTTTGGGTATTTAATTTTATGTCTAAATGTTGATGTTTTACTTTTGTTTGTTGAAACTCCAAACACTGGGCCACATAGGTGGAATTATTTGATTTCAAATAGAACCCATAGTACAATTTATTCATACTTTCATATGTCCTTTGGTATCCTAGGTGTCCAAAATAATGGGTATGATGTGATTCAATAAATACCATTCTTATTATGTCCTTGTGGTCTAGTACATAAATTCGATTCCCCCATAGCAACACCCAATCTTAGGCTAGATGGTAATCATCGTAATTTTTTACCTCTTTTTCCATCCAATACTTCCTTCGTAATAGGACTTGGAATACTTAAGAATACTTTTGATCCTCCTTGGATCGCATCTCGATTACTATCTTAAGACCGACTAAGCCTATTATATTGCACATATATGTCATTTACATCTCAAGGTACTAGCTACTATATTCTCCTTTCCTTTTATATGTAGTAATTCATAGTCATGTTGTTGGCACAAGGGCATACCCAGGTTTCAACGCTTCAACAGCGCACGAACAAAACCCTAACTATTGGCCCTTTCAGCAACATCTGCAAAGCAGATAAAGTCTCACCCGAGGTAGAGGCATGGGTGGTTGCAGGACTCAAATGTCTACAACCTAGCTGGGACACAGATCTGTGATTACAACACCTTAACAGAGCATTTAGTAATTTTCATTCATTAGTATTTAACCTTTGTCTACAGCACAGATAAACCTTAATTACAGAGCAGCGCAGTATTCACTCAGATCTAACACATCTAATCACTTAGCATTTGGAAATAGATCAGATCTAGCATACATTTACATCACTTAATCACTAAGATATCATATCTTATCCATCTAAGCATACATTACAGAACCAAGAATAAATCGCATAAACAACATAACAACCATAATGCACAAAGAAACCATAACACGGGATATATGTGGTTCACCCCCAGCCTGGGGCTACGTCCACCAACTCTTCGTCTTATTTATTATCTTATGTCAATCATCTACATGCACAAAGCCATAAGGTCCTACTCCGCATAGGACAGGATATCTGCGTGCACCTCACCAGATCCTGCTTCCCCGAGCTAGGCTAAAGCACAAAGCCTTTACACATCTCTTACAGTCACTTGCACTTATCTCTGCAAGTTCTCAACACAGCATGCACAAAGCGTTTACCACTTGCACTTAGCACTTAGCATTACACCCCTTGTCACCTTACTTACATCACCTATATTTCTATTTATACATTACAAAAGGGCCTAAACATGGGTAAACCCATGAGCTGACATCCCCAAACCCATTACATAAGCCCATAGCCAAAAAATCCCTAAAAAGGGGGCGAGATCCTACGATCTCCGCTTCGACTTGCGCTCTGCTTACGACGGCCTGTCAAAGTCCCAAAATGGGTCAAAAGTGACCAAGGATCTCCAAAACTTGGTCAAGGGACAACAAGCCCTCAACACTCACCTGTGAATTTTCTTGAGTCACTCTGCTCTGGGTAATTATGCCTCAAACACCTCGATCTTGGCTCGATCTGCTTCAACCTGTTGTTGTGCCAAGGCCTCCTGCTCGACAAACTATTGAAGAACTTCCTCGTTCACCAATCCTTCAAATCATTACTCAACTGTAGTGAGTACTTGTTCCATCTCCATTCCTCTTCCTTCAATATCTTCGAACAGTTGGCACGCTGCATCCTCAACTGGCTAGAGCCTCTAAGTCACTTCCATGACATTGCTCTGGATGGCATGGACATGTTTTTGAATAGTGCGTTGTTCCTGGGATCATTTCATTATATCGACTACTGACAAGAGCTTTAGATTAGTCCCTAAACTGTTGTTTCTTGCTTCTTTGCTTCCTGAAGTTGTGACTCCAATGTCTTCAATTCAGGATCCTCAACGAGTCTCTCATAAGTATGTGCACTTCTGCTACTAAGTTGTTGACCTTCCAAAGCTAATGCTTTGATCCTCTCAACTGCGCTCTAGGAAGTGTCTTCTCTTTGGTCTCGCTTTTCCTATGGAGTACTTGGTATTGTTTGTATCTCTAGATCTGTTATTCTCTATTGAAGTTGTTGGATGGCTTCAGAAAGTTGTGTTACTTGATGCTCCACTGGGTCTTCCTCTTTTTTCTCTAAGCCTGTCACAGAGCGAAGTTCTCTGCTAACTTCTTCTTTTACTCCAATCTACTCTCCGAGCAATTGTTCTTTATCATGTTGGATCTGCATATTTTCCTCTTCAAACTCTTCTTGGAGGGAGGCCTTCTCCTACTGCACAACCTTGTGTTGCTCTATTACTGCCTCTTGAGGTTGCTTCAAGGCCATTGTGGCTTGTTCTATTTCTTCATGTGCATGATGAAGGCAAGCTTCAGTCACATCAGCTAGTCTGCAGAGTTGGGTAGGCTCATCTCCCAACTCTTTTTCTTCTGATGGAGGGGGTACAGTGGACACTGTGCAGCTAGAGTGAATGACTTGTTGTACCCCTCGCAATTCTGCTTCAATTTTTTCATGCATAGTCTCTTTCTTAGCTTCATGTCTATGAAAAATATCTTTCGAGGCATATGATACAGCTGTGATGATGAATTCAAAGTCATCGAGCGTGAGCACAGTCTTCATCTTGGTCTTACTAGCTCTGGATTTCTTCCATGATGTAGGTTTCATGGGAGAAACCTTTCTTTTCTTTGATGGATCAGCCTCATCAACGAGATCCCTAGGCAATTTTACTTCACCTTGCTTCTATTGGTCCTCTTTTCCATTTTTATCTTCTTTATCTACTTCATCATCACCTCCTCCTCCAGGTGATTCTGAAGCGATTTCTTCTGATGCACTACTCAGATGCTAGACTTATTTTGTCTTCTTCCTTATACTAGTTCCAGGTGTATCATGCCCTTCACGAGTGGTCATCGGGCTCCCGATTAGTTCTGGATCAGACAATTCTATGGGGTCAACAACGATAAGGATTTATGCATGCCACTCTTTCGTTATTTCTTCTAGGTCCTCCTCTGTGAGTTTGTAGTAACTTTGTAGTACTTATTTGTGTTCGTCTCCGTGCGTAGTGATGTAGATAAAATTTATGTATGCGTGGAACTTCACAAATGGCCTGAACCTGTGCAAGGTTTTCGGTGTTATATGAGGGACAACCTCAATAGCCCTCTTTAAATACAAGTAGTAGGTGTGGAACACTGCATTTGATTGCCATTGTTTTCCCATATCGCTTGAATACCATAGTGAAGTGAACTTTGCGGCTAAGGGTTTAGATGGCTCTAGTTCAGGAAAGATCACACCTTCTGGCATCTCCCAAGCTATGAACGTGATGAGGATCAGAAGCCAACTAGAATGGAACTCATAGCCCTAATCCTGAGCTTCACGGTAGTCTTGGTCTAACTAGTTCACTAAGTATTTGGCCCAATTCATCTGTAGCCCCTCCACGCATTTTCCTACGAGGTCAACAATAAACCCTATGACCTACGTGGGTCTGTTCTTCTGGACTATCTTACCAAAAATCAACTAGCAAGAAAGGTTCACTGTGTCATTCTAGATGGAGGCTACCTTGTAGCCTCGCTTCCCCTTCTCCACATCTCTGTATGTATCTTTAATCTTCTGCACCAGGGCACGGTCTGCAGCCTTCCCTGGGTAAAAGTCTTGTGGGTCTGGTCCCTACATGATCAATCTGATGATCTAATGGATCAACTTCGGATCGATGGTGATGCATCTGTCTAACCACAAATAACCACCATGGAATCTCGACAGCAGGAGCTTAATGCACATGTTAACCTCCTGGTGCCTTCCAAAATGGGGTATTTTCATCACGTTCAGAATGGTGGACTATGTGAGGTCCATAGTCCATGGTTCAGGGATTGTCCTCGACTTCTTCCCTTCTTCCTAGTCAGATACCTCTGAGGAGCGAGCATGCTGATTTCTTGCGATCCCCTAGGTTAAAGTCATTGATCTTTAGTGTCATGATCTTATCCATCTGAGGCTTGCCTGTGCGTACCCCCTTTAGAAGATACGCAGTGACCAAGGTGTAGTTGAAGTCTCTAGGTACATTGTCATGATTCACCATGCCGGCCAGAGGCGGGATGTAATTGGCCAGGATGGAAGGGATTAACTTCATGTTTTCCAAGTCATCTCAATGCTTGGTTATTTTCTCATATGCAACTTGGGATGGTCCGGAGACGTGAGCAGTTGATGGGGAGGCTTGTACTCCTCATGTCGATGAAGATTGAACTCCTGTGGACATCACTCTCTCTTCCATTAGATCGATTAAAAATTCCTCAATTGACTTTTCCACAGCATTGATCTCATTTGACATGCACGCTCGAGATCGGATACCTCAGGTTGATGAACAATTTATCAATGCAATAGACTGGATGGCAAGGTCTCAATAAGCACAGCACAGTAACAATGAGTTCTCTTGTTGGCTCAGATACAATTCGCAAAAGTGTGCTCGGAGCAACAATTGATGGGATAAGTAGACAACGATGTAACAGATCCTTTCAATGGACAAGAAGCCTTCATCAATGCAACTTTGTCTGTTACAGCATGGTCCCAACTGTCTGGTGGCGAGCTTCTAGGTCATCATTGTTGTTCTAACCATCCGGGAACATCGGTCGAATGGTCATAATACCTCCAATGGTTATATCGCTCCGCCATGGAAAAGTGCCAATTGGAGTTGCTCTAATATTACGGCGAAGTTCAAATTATGGAGACCTTCCTTCTGCGAAGTCTTCTCTGGAACTTCATGTAATTTCTCCAACTTTGTTTTCTTCTTGCTGAGCTTTCTATCCTTCTTCCCTGTGATCTATGTTACTAGGTTCCTCTTCCCATTTTGATTCTTATCTCCTCTTGGCATAGTAGCTTCACGCTATTGATTATCTTTCGTAGGGTTCAAAGCCAATACTTCTTCTCTGTCTGGGGTAGGTTCTCTACTCTCTTGTACAGACAGGTGTTTCAGGTTTGCTTGTGTTCTTTCAACTTCGACATCCATATTTCTGGTCCTTAGTAGCTTCGACTAGTTTTCTTGTTCTTATAGTAAGTGTGTTATTCTCTTAGCCATGAAGTCTCTTAGTTCTTGTTTTTTCTTCTCTAGATATTACTCTTCTTGTTTTCTTTGGATCTGATCTTTCTCAATCCAGGGTTTTCCTAGCAATAAAGAAAATGGGGCGTTGTTCCCAATAAACTTAACGATCTCAAATTCTTCTTTTGTTGAAGTGTCATGAGAACTCATAGATGTCTAGGTAAGTCGTCCACATAGGGTTATCATCTTTCCTCTAAATAATCTTATTCCTTCAAATGAAAGAATTATAGCAAGCTTTCCTAAAATTTCCCATGTTCTTTCTGTCATAATATTCACCTGTGTTTCCTCATCCAGAACACAGTGTATGTCAAAGTATCATATTCTTTCTCCTATGCACTCTTTCTCTTTGAATATCCCTGATAAGTTGATATCTTTGTGGTCATTCAGGGTTTCTTTCATTTGTAGTAATACAGTCTTTGATTATTTCTGGGGTTTTGTCATTGTCTCAATTTATTGGCCTTTCTCAGGGTTTTCTTGTCTCATATTCATTCTTTCAACCTTAGCAATCATTCTAGGGCAATCCAGAACGTCATGGTCCATAGCTTTACAACAAATAAAACTAGGTCTTATATCAGGGAAATCCTTAGCAAGATGGTCCGGCCTTCTGCAACTGTAACAAAGGGATAATCCTCTCTTCCTCTTAAATAATCCCCAACTCTTCCTATATTGCGCACTAGGATCATAGTAGATAACCTGCAAAAAAATATTTCTAGGATCCTACATCCATTTGTTAGTCCAAACATTCTTTCTATGCATAGGAATAACATATATTTCATTATTTCTATCAAATCTACTCATATCAAACCTTCTTTCTTATAACTGTGCCCTAGTTTTTAGACTAGGACAACATTTATCAAACATACCTAGATCCATGCTTTTGAAATAAAAATTTCCACCAATCTTACTTTCAGCAGAGCACAAAGCTTTCAGATCTAAAAAATTTCATTATTCTTTTACTTTCTCGGAGCACAAAGCTTCAATATCTTACCTCTTTCCTTCAATTTGGACTCCTCTTCTCAGCACAGAGCTTCGCAAGTCAAGTAGATTACTTCACACTAAATAAACAGATCTACGCACGGATCTTTCTTTCTTTTCCTCAGTTCCCAGCAATCATAGTTTCAGTCCCGACAATGGAACCATTTGTTGGCACAGGGGCAGACCCAGGGTTCAACGCTTCAACAACGCACCAAAAAAACTCTAACTATCGGCCCTTTTGGCAACATCTACGAAGCAAATGAAGTCTCACCCGAGGTAGAGGCAGGGGTGGTTGTAGGACTCAGATGTATGCAACCTAGCTAGGACACAGATCTGTGATTACAACACCTTAACAGTGCACTTAGAAATTTCCATTCATTAGTATTTAACATTTGTCTACAACGCAGATAAACCCTAACTACAAAGAAGCACAATATTCACCCAAATCTAACACATATAAGCACTTAGCATTTGGAAATAGATCATATCTAGCATACATTTACATCACTCAAGCACTAAGCTATCATATCTTATCCATCTAAGAATACATTGTGGCACTAAGCATAAATCATATAAACAACATAACAACCATAATGCACAAAGAAACCATAACACAGGATATACGTGGTTCACCCCCAGCCTGGGGATACGTCCACCAACTCTTTGTATTCTTTATTATTTTCTATCAAACATCTACATGCACAGAGCCATAAGGTCCTACTCCGCATAGGACAGGATATCTGCACACACCTCGCCATATCCTCCTTCCCCGAGCTAGGCTATAGCACAAAGCCTTTACATAATATCTTACAGTCACTTTCACTTAGCTCTGCAAGTTCTCAACATAGCATGCACAAAGAGTTTACCACTTGCACTTAGCACTTAGCATTACACCCCTTGTCGCCCTACTTAAATCGCCTAGATTTTTATTTATACATTAAAAAAGGGCCTAAACATGGGTAAACCCATGGGACGACATCCCCATACCCGTTACATAAGCCCATATCCCAAAAATCCCTAAAAAGGGGCTGATATCCCACGATCTCTGCTTCGACTTGTGCTCTGCCTTCGACAGCCTATTGAAGTTCCAAAATAGGTCAAAAGTGACCAAGGATCTCCAAAACTTGGTCAAGGGCCAACACATATTTTCTTAGAAATTCCACCCAATGTCACCTCTCAACATTCAATTGTGGTTGAGTTTGCAAGTATTTCAAGATCTCATAATATGTTCATAACTGAAATTTTCTACGGATTAAGTACTACTACCATGCCTTTAGGTCATGTAATATGAAAAGGATATCCAAATAATGAGTTGGGTACTTTTGTTCATGAAAATTCAACTTCTTCAACTCAAATATTATTTCTCTCCCTTCTTGCATGAGTACTCCTCCAAGGCCTTCCTTACTCACATCAATGCATAGGAGGAAGTCTTTGTCAAAATTAGGGAGTATTAATACATGTTTAGGCATGAGGAGCCTTTTAAGTTTATGAAATCTCTCTTTATGAAGGGTTTCCTAGAGGAAATTAACTCCCTTACCCTGCAACTTTGACAAAGGACCTACAACCCTTAAGAAACATTTAACAAACCTTCAATAGTAGCCAACCAATCCTAGAAAACTTCATACCTTAGTTGTATTCCTTAGGTTTGACCAACCAGATATGGATCCTATCTTTTTTGGGTCCACCTTTATTCATTCTCCCAATATTATATGACCAATACACTAAATTTCCTTCTTGAGGAATTCAATCTTACTCAACTTAGCATACAACATGTGCTCCCACAAATTCTATAGCAGTAGTCGAAGATTATCCTAATGTTCCTCTTCATTATTAGAATAGAATAAGATGTCATCGTGATTACCAACATAAATTTGTCAAGATACTTTCAAAATACATAATTCATCAACCTCATGAAAACCATGGGGGAATTTTTTAATCCAAAAGGTAACTCATAATGCACATATTGGGTCCTAGAGCCATTCTTGGGTATGTCGACTTATTCAACTCTAATTTGGTGATAACCAGATCTTGAGTCCAAATTTGAGAACAACTTTGCTCCCTTGAGCTGATTGAATAAATCATTGCTCCTAGGTAAAGGATACTTGTTCTTGATGGTTACCTCATTCAACATTTTGTAATAAATTCACATTCATAATGTTCCATATTTCTTCTTGAAAAGCAACACAAGAGCTCCCTAAAGTGAGGCACTTTGGCATATGAATCCCTTAACCATAAATTCTTGTAGCTACATCTTAAGCTTCCTCGGCTCATCAGTTCCCAATTTGTAAGGTTCCTTCAAAATACGGGTTGATCCAAGACTTAAATCTATCTTATAATTCACTTCTTTGAGTGGTGGAAACCAATTTGGTAATTCTTCTGAAAAATACATCCAAAAAATCATTGATTATGGGTACTTGT
Source organism: Picea sitchensis (assembly GCA_010110895.2). Classification (NCBI taxonomy): domain Eukaryota; kingdom Viridiplantae; phylum Streptophyta; class Pinopsida; order Pinales; family Pinaceae; genus Picea; species Picea sitchensis. The sequence continues at coordinate 21,368 of SNQJ01S0099858.1, forward strand.
CCTGCCTCTATGCTTATCAATTCATTTTTGGATTTAGTACAATTAATGAGGTAACCCTTACAACCATTGTGCACATTACACTTTCTTTACATGGCTAATATTTGTCTAGATTCCATGGGAGTATTTTCTCATTTGTTGCTTCTAATATTCCCCTCATCATCCATGAATTCAATCTTCTTCTCATAACAATCTGCCTTAGCCTTGTGGAGTTCCAACCAATCATGTATTATTATCCAATTATAGGTTCCCAAGGCCAATTTGTGGGAACATATACCACTACTCCATCCTCCCAAGTCTACTATGCATCTCAACTGACCCATTTATTAGCACCATTAGTTATCTGCACCTTCTAAGGGTCTTAGATTTTCTTGGTGCTTAGCTTACTTTTGGCCTCCTAGCAGGCCACCAAATGATGGGATATTTAGGCCCATATTGTAGATGATATGACCCTTTTGTGGACAAAATCCTACATTACTTGTAAAAATAATATGGTGAATATGAAACATCTTAGGTTATGCATATTGAATTTTATGAATGATTGATCTTTTGAGTTCATGTGATATACTTTGGTATAATTATGACTTTTCATGAATTTATGCATTATTGAGGTTGTGAGGTAATGATTGATACAAGTACATCAAAAGGGTGATATCAATCAAATTCCACATGAGAGGAGAGGGGGATCAGGTCCCCTCTCTAACATCCATGGGAGCCAAACATTCAAAGCACTCAAGTCACTCAATCAACCAGATCCTCATCCAATTTTCTGATTGAGGGAATTCAATTTAAGGAATGAAATTTGGCCCTTGAAATAAGGATCCCTGATTCTAGGGATCCTAGAGACAAGTTCCCTTCAATAAAGGATTGATTGAAGGGATAGTTGTGATTTTTTTAATACAAGTAGGGATAGGATGAAAGTAGGAGCTAGTCAAGTCTAGTCTATTTTTTCTTTGGCATAATACTTTCATAAGTGTGATAGTGAATTCAAATTATGGAGGACGCTCTACTATCATGAAGTTAAATTTGTGAATTATGAGATTGGTTCACTAAGCGTTCTTGTAGATACCTTGAGTAGGTCCCACTCAAGGGAATGAAACGAACCCTATTTGTTTTTATATTTTCATTTATGTAGTAGTTGGAATTTGTTTTAGTAGTTTCAAGCAAGTTATAACAACAAATTTATTTTCTTGATGTCATTTGATTTCAAGCCATTTCAATTCTGCAATTTTACTTCCTTTCTATTTCATTTTCAACAATTTAATTTATGGTGTTCAGTTTCTTAGTTAATCTCATTGAATATGAAATAATCATTTGTTGATATTAAGAATGGATGATCTTATGTATGTTGTCTTCCTCCTCACAAAGAAAAATTATTATCACTTCCATCATCCCCTAGTTTTGAATTGGGATATAGGGGTGTACGTCACCATCCTAAGTGAGTGAGGAGACAAATCTAAGGGACTTATATTGACCATATTGTTTCACGCTAGATTTAATTCTACATTATTTGGTTTTAGCATCACTTCATTTCCTAGTTTCTAGATAGTGTAGATAGGTAGATTTGAATAGGTTCTTGCAGTTGACCTAAGGTACATGATAATGAAGAGGTTGTTGAGCCTATGACACATGAATGTATTAATTTCCAAGACCTATATTAAATAATTCCTATAGAAACTAGCTAAGTGAACCTATAACCTCTCCTACTTATCCTAAGAAAAAAAAAAAATATATATATATATATATTCAAGATAGCCCTAGGCTACACATCATTTACCAAGTTTATAAGTCATATTGTACTATTTTAGTTGCACATATGATGCATAGTACCACATCAAATAAGGACTTCCCTAGATTCATAAATTGAATTCAAGTTGAGTTCAACAATCTTGTTCCAATTCTTTGGCCCATCACTTTTTGGTGCCATTGTCAGGGAGGTGTGAAAAACTACATTTAATTCCATTTGAATTTAAAAAAAAAAAAACTCATTATATTGTATGCATCAACCTAGATATATATATTTGGTAGGCTTTTTATCAATAACTCACATTGTTTAAGCATGTACAATTGAACAAGGACAACAACAAGAGGATTGTGAAATAGACATCCAACAAATCATTGAATAATTTGTTGAGTTACCTCAACAAGGAGCATGATTTGTTGTAAGACCATCTGCTGAACAAGGAGAATAATCTTCATCTCATCATACCATGGATAAATATGGAGAGAAACAATCTGAAATATTTTAGTTCCCCATTTTGGAAACTAATGGAGAAACAAAGATACAAAATATCAATCTAGCTTCNTCTATTTGCCCTCATTTTCATGGCCTTATTATAGAATACCTTTATACTTTCCTTTTTTAATTTGAAGTTGTTTGCATAAATTATGATTATGCATTAGATTCTCAAAAGCGTAAGATTGTTCCCTCTACATTGAAGGAATTGGCCTTGACGTGGTTTATGAGTGTAGAAGGATACAATATCAGAAGCTGGAAGAAAATGGAGAAAACCTTTATTGAAAGTTATAGGGACTACTATAAGGCCAAGAATACTGGGGATGATATCTTTAGAATGATCCAAGGAGAAAGTCAATCCCTAGAAGACTATGAGGAAAAAATCCAACTTAGTTATAAAAGGGCTCATAGTTGCACATTTGATCATAACTCCTTCAAGCTTGTATTTCTCAAAGGAGTAAGAAAGGAATTCACGAAAACTTTAAATATCTTTGAAAATGAAGACATATTCTAGTTGGATTATGAAGACATTAAGAAAGTATTCAATATCCACTCCATGTCTATAAGGAAGAAAAATAGGAATGGTAGAAACACTACACCACCATATCATCCAATTATGCAACTCTCACTAATAATGAAATAGGAGGCTTGTTAGAAGATATGAAAACTAAAATTTTGCATTCATTGGCTATGTATATGGATATGATGTAGATATAAAGGAAGCAAGAAGAAGCATAAGCTCTAGCTATTTTTTGTCCTAAATGCACAAAAAATTACGATAGAAATAAATGTCCACTTAACACTATAGAAATCTATGGAATTTGTGAAGAGAAACACCAATATAAAAAATGTCCTTCCTTGCTAGGTATCAAAGTGTTGATCTAAAATACTATTTTAAGTTCTTTAATTCAACCTCACAAGGACAAAACCCCCCTATGTTTTATAAGAGGTGGTACTCTTCTGTTTTAAAATTGCATGCATAAATATAAACAATTCATGAGGACCAAACTTATTTAAAATAAACATGCATATACCAAGAATACTTAAGGTAGGACCAGGTATATTGTAAAAGGAAATTATTTAAAATATATTACAAAATTCATAAACCAATAGAGTATAAAAACAAAAAAAATGACCTTTCCATCACAACATTCATCAAGACAGAACACAATGTCCAAGTAAAAAGAACAAGAAAGTATAGTTTGCATATGGAAAAGAAATTTAAATGATTATTTCATTAGGCACAAAAAATATTATGATAGATACACATTTGGAATCCCAAGATTGAAACCAAAGTCTTTGAGATTACTATTGATACTGAGAAGGGGGTGAATTAGTATCAAGTAATATTACAAAAAAAAAAATCAACTTATACTTCAACAAGATTATATATTCAATTTATATCCAATAAGAAATGAAGAATATCCAATGAATAATAAGAATAGTAGAAGATATACATCAATACACCATGCACCATATATGAGAAGTAATCATAAGTTATTGTTCAAGGGAAGTAATGACTTCCAAGGGAAGTAATGACTTCCAAGGGAAGATAATGCTTCCAAGTTCAAAGGAGTGTCAACCTCTTATTAAGGGAAGCAACAACTTCCAAATTCAAGGGAGGCTTGAATCTCTAATCAAGGGAAGATACAACTTCCAAGAGAGGGTTAAACCCTCTATACTTTCCTCTTCCTTCCACCCAATAATAAACAAAAGATAATTGACCTTTACATCACCATATCACTGATAATATCATCACCATAGCATAACCATTATAGAAATACACGAACCTGCTGCCAAGAGATGTTGCTACAACATGTTCCAACCTTTTTCCTTGAATTTACTAGTGCCTCGCTTTACAGAGGCTATGCAACCCGCGATGACCTCATGGGAAACTTAGTGTTCAACAAGCAAGGACCCCCTAGATTGGGGTTTTCCCATAAACCCTCCTCTCACACCTGTACCTTAACCTGCTTGCTCCTATAGCTCCGACTAAGGCTTCCTATGTACAACTCTGCTCCTTAAACTTGTGTACTTGGATGATCAAATAAGATGTTCATTAATGTGTATTTATACTTGCTATGAAACTTCCTTTTTTCATTAGGGCTGACCTAGCACTTTCTCATTTTGTAATTTTTTTCTTTAATTATCTTCAGGGATGACCTATACTTTCTTCTTTAATGTTCATTTCCATCTTCAAAAAAATCTTTCTCCTCAACCATGAGGCTCCACATGGCATGCCACCTATCACTGGAAACAACATGATGTATATTATCCATCCATGGGTGTTGTATCTTCATGTTTAGTTTCCTTCATGTTAATATACCTTGATCAATTTTTGGTTCTGAAACCAATGACTAGGGTTGACATCAATGACAACAACCAATCTTTCAACAATATCCCCCTTTTTCATTGATGACAACACGCATGCTTCCCCTATCATCATTCTCCTAGTTTATCTCCCCCTTTTACATCAATGGAAAAAGGTGGGGATGCTCCCCCTGAATTCAATTGAACAAGGAAACTATCTGCTATGGGGCTACTCACCCTGAACATATGGCACTTAATAGTACTTCATTTTTCTTTCCAGTATTCTGGTATTTTTTTTCCTTCGAGCCCTTTTGTGTGTCTTCAATCTTCTTTCTCTTCTCTTGGTCTAGAATGTATATGTTACTTGGTATTCTTGTTTCATTTGCAACCAATCTTCCTTAATCTTGTTCTCTAATTTTTCATCTTCAGGAGTCAAACGTGAGAGTGTATCCTTGATCACACATTTTACTAACACTGAGGAGATTATGCTTCATGTTTTCAACCAATGGGACATTTTTTTCTTTTACATATTTCCTCCAAGATCTACTACACCTTTTCCAAGTATTTTGGAAGATGAGTCATCTCCAAATGCAACATTTCCACCCTTTCTATTCAAGCTGATGAACTTGTTTTGATCCCTAGTCATGTGTGATGAGCACCCACTTTCTATGTACCATTTGTCTTCTTTACATTCTTCAGTGATCAATGTTATTTGACAATCTTCATTATTTGGAATCTCTTTCCTTATCCATACTGTGGTTGGCTTAAGGACATCTTCCATAGGAGAATCTTCTTTCATATCTCTGCAATCTTGTGCTTTGTGACCAAGATTATTACATTTGTAGCATACAATATTTTGGTCCATCAACGGGGAAAATGGATTATAACTTCTATTTACAACTCCACAAACATTCCCATATCTACTATTTACACCATTCATGTTTCTTTCATAGTTGTCCCTTTCATTGATTATGAAATTGATTGCTTTGTGTCCAAAATTTCCACAAGTATAAAAATGACCAAGAAAAAAATGTGCATACCTATTAGAAGAGGGTCTTCTTGGTGTTTCATTCCTTCTGAATCTTAATCTTTGATTTCTCTCATACCTGACAAGAGATGGTATTCTATTTTGTTCTTCAACTTCTTCTGGGGTGATGGTTCCATGCTTTTCATCTTCCTTCAAATTAGCATTGTATCTTATCCCTATCTTGTCATTCAATGATCATTGACTGCTAAGGATTTCATCCAAATTTTTAGTGCTTCTTTCAAAATTATCCAACTTCTCTATTGTCAATATTAGTTCCCCTTTTGTTTGATCTAATTCTTCTTTCAAATTCTCATAATCTTCTAATTGTTCCTTCAAGCTGTCAATAGTCTTTTCAAGCTTATGATTCTCTTCTTCACAACTACTCAATTCACTTCTTATCCTTTTATTAATGTTTCTGAGCTTTCTATTTCCAGTTTCTGCATCCTTCAATTTTCCAAGAATCTCATCTTCTTGTTCACTTTATGTGTTGTTTTTGTATCCCCAAAAAGAATCAAAGCTTGTTTCTTCATCATATTCTTGTTCAAAAATGGGTTATTCTTATTCAAAATTCTTTTGAACATCATTATGGGTTTCTTGGGTTATGAAGAGAACTTATTCTGCATCATTTCCTTCTTCATCACTCTCATCTAAAGAGGTGTCATCATCCTTGGAGTAGAAACTCTTTTTCTTGTTGAATCTTCATTTTTCATAATGGCATCTTTCAAGAATATGTTTTACTCTACCACAATTAAAGAATTTGAGAGGAGACTTACCTCTGTATCTATCGGATCCCTTCTGAATCCTTCTTACAAAATTTTTTATTTCTTCATCAAGGTCACAATCTGATCTTTGTTATGCCTTGTGTTTCATGTCTTTTTTCTTCTTTATGGATTTAAAAACTGCTTCCTTATCTGGTTGGTCAATTTCTACACCTGTTCTCATTTCATATGTTATGAGAGACCCATGCAATTCATCCCTTGTCATTTTGGTCAAGTCCCTAGTTTCCTCAATGGAGGATACCTTAGCACCATATTTCAAGAGGAGTGATCTTAACACCTTTTGTATAACCAAAGATTTATTTATCTCTTCTCCTAATCCACTAATAACATTGACAACTTCATGAGAAAATATGTTGCAATATCTTCCTTTTCATCCATATTCAAGTTTTCAAACTTTTCTCTATGTCGTTGAAGCTTGACCTGCTTCACTTTAGGATCACCTTCATAAATTATTTTGAGTTTGTTCCATACCTCTTTAGTTGTGTTTCAACCCATCACTTTGCTTGCAATAGTTGGTGTCAAATCTCCTAGAGTAACATGTCTTGCTATTGAATTGCAACTCATTGGCTTCTTATCATTTGGATCAGTTGGAGCATCCTTTGGGATTACATAGCCATTTACAACTACGTATGAAATATCCACTCCCAAATCTATCAAGTAATTCTGCACTCTATCACTCCAATATGAATAATTTCTTCCATCAAATCGTGGAATCCGATTTGGAATATGCTCTTCCATTTTTGCTAAGGATATTCCTTCCAGTGGTTAAACTGTACTAGAGGCAACCTGCTCTTATACCAATTGTTGATACTAAGAGGGGGGTGATTCGGTATCAAGTATTATTTCAAACAATTTTTCAACTTATACTTAAACCATATTATATATTCAATTCATATCAAATAAGCAATGAACCATATCCAATGAACAATAAGAATAGTAGAAGAGATACACAAATACACCATGCACTATATATGAGAAGTAATCATAAGTTATTGTTCAAGGGAAGATAACTCTTCCAAGTTCAAAGGAGGGTCAACCTCCAATTAAGGGAAGTAATAGCTTCCAAATTCAAGGGAGGCTCAGGCCTCCAATCAATGGAATATAAAACTTCCAAGAGAGGGTTAAACCCTCTATCCTTTCCCCTTCCTTCCACCCAAGAATAAACAAAATATAATTGACCTTTACATCACCATATCACT
>SNQJ01S0099858.1:32358-59432 GCA_010110895.2 Picea sitchensis
AACCTAGATGAGGGAAGAGGTTTCGTTCTAGTTTTTTTATTGGTATGAGCAATTATTGTGTGAGAGAGAGAAGTGATAAGTGCAAGAGCCTTCTGATATTGTAAGATCTTTAGCTAGGTGCGAAGATCAGTCCTGCAGCTGGGTGCGTAAGAAGGGGAGAGATAGAGGGAAGGAGGAGGAATATCTGCTAGCTGAGAGTGAAGACAAGAACGGTATGCTTCATATTAATATATTATAAAGAACAGTTATGTGGACGCAGCCCTAGAGGGAGGGTGAACCACATATATTTTATGTCGTGTGTGATTGATTATCTTCTCTTTGTCATTTGGTATACCATTATTGCATTATTATGTTAGATCTGATAAATAGTTCCACAGAGTAGATCTGAACTAGTAGATGATATTTAAATGTTGTATTGATTTTTTATTGGATCCACTTGATATCCCCTTGGTTGTAGACATCTTTGTCCTACAACCCCCCCATAGCTACTTTGGGTGACACTACATATGCTTCACAGGTGTTTCCAAAAGGAACAGTAGTTAGGGCTTGTTGGTGCGCTCTTGGAGTTGAACCCTGGGTCTGCCCCTGTGCCAACAAATGGTTATGTTATCGGGACAAGAATCTTCTTGAGGGAATGTTAAGGTGGTTTCCATTGAAGAAAAATATTCAGAAGTGGATAGAAGACCAAGAAAATGACTTCATTGAAGCCCAGAACAAGAACCCTAATCTTAGTATAGAGGATTGGTTGGAGAGATATATCTTTACTGATATACACGAAATTTTATTTGGAGGAATCCATCAGGAGCTATATGAGTGGCTAGCTAGGTTAGAAGATACCCAATTTGATATCAGATCTAGGCCACCTGTGGTTTGGATGTCAGCATTGATCAAGAAGGTCAAGAGAATTGATAACATCATGTCAAGAGAAATAGATCACTCGTTTGATAGTACCATTGGAGGGTATATCACCGAGTTTGTTGTTGACAAAGTAAAGTCATATAGCCAAGTCAAGAGATATTTCTTCAAGGGACCTAGAGGAAAATGTTTACATTTTCTGAAGTTGAGGATCAAGATGGTATTGCATGAGAAGAACATCTTGAAGATACAATAGCTAGACAGATCTGAAAAGTCTAATTTTCAAGAATTCGGACAGCAATAGCGACACAGAGGCTGGACATACACGCAGTGGAAGAGAATTCAGATAAGTTCATCCTGTGAACCTGTTTAAGAATAAGTACAAGGACGAGGGATTCAACAGTGGAGAAGAGGAAAATATGATAGACAAGGAGCATTTAGAGGAAGGGAAAGTTGCAGGACCTCGCTAAGAAGAGCCAGAAGCTTCAGGAGCTGCACCGACTATCGAATTAAGTACCGGTACTCTTCCTATTGTTTCATAAGCCTTAAGTAACCAGAGTAGCCTAATTCATTAGAGCACTGTCACTGGTATTCCATTACATAATCAGTCCGGAAACCTAGGAAGATCTATGGCAGATGAGATGAGGTTACCCACCTTTAGAGGAGATGGATCTGAAGACCCTGAACAACATTGGTTTCTCTTCGAAGCTGTGTGGAGTCTTAAGAATATCATCGATGAAGTTGTCAAACGAGCTCAGTTCAGTACTACCCTAAGAGATCACGCACTGAGTTGGTACATGAAATTTGTCCAAGGAGCTACACCTAAACTGTTGAATGCTATTAAGACTTCGCTAATTGAAGAATTCAAGAAACCCAAGTCATAATTACAGTGCATTACAAATTTGAAAGAAATCAAGAAGAGAATAGTTGAACCGGTATGGGAGTTCAATCAGAGATTCAAGACATTGAAAGGCCATCTGAGTTTTCAAATCCCAGATGAGCAGAATAAGGAATGGTTCATTGATGCCCTCTTACCACACATCAGAGTTCCTCTGATGCAGCAAAAGATCGCTTTGCAGGTTGAAGTGTTGGAGATCGCCATGAAGTTAGAATCATCCCCTATGGGAGAATCCAACTCAGGTATGAGTCAAATCTTGAGTCAGCTAACTAGTTCGTCTCTGCAGGTCGAAGATATGAAGAAAGACAAGGGAAAAGATAAAAAAGAAGACATATGGTGTGTCATATGCAGGTCAGAAGGCCATGACAAGGAACACTATCCCCTATTCCATGAATACTTGGCCTCTGGAGCTCTGAGCCCCTTGAAACAAGTTACCTTACCTTGGTGCAAGGTATGAAAAAACAAACATCGCCCTAGTGAGTGCTACTACATGAAAAAATATGTTCAGACACCCACAAATTTATATTGCACGTTCTCTATGGGACATGATGATAGGGATTGTAGGGCTTATGATCTCATTCATGAAAGGTCAAGGGATATATACAAGATTCAAGGTGAAGTACAGAAAGAAGGAAACACTACGCAGTATAACTCCCCTGGGAGAGGAAACTTCAACCCTCGTGGTTGATTTCGAGGAAGAGGAAGAGGAGGAGGTATAGGTCGAGGTCGAGGATAGATAATATGCTATAACTACATATAGCATGGACACTTGGCAAGGGATTGTCAGAACACTTGTACCACTTGCAGCTATTGAAACTCCTTCAAGCATGTTATCGAGGAATGTCTAGCATTACTGACTAAACTTCAAGAGAAATGAGGACCTCAGCAGAACCCACAGATACAACTGATCAAAGAAGAACCTCATGGAGAAGACCCTAGAGTCGTTTTTATCACTCAACGAGGCATTGTTACAGGAGAAGACAAAATGACCCAAGGAAAGACTACAGAAGAATCAGGAGTCGGGAAATCTACAGAGAAGACACAAACTTTTGATGCAAAGAAAGAAAAACAAATGTTCGAGGAGGCAAGAAGATAATTCAGGGGAGACCAAGGATCTTCATCAAAGACACAACCAGAAGTAAGAGAATGTGGAATTCCTTTGGCATTTGATCAGTCTACTTCACCCAGAGATGGAAAAGAGGCGAGTAAACTTGTCATTTTCTTGTATACATTTATAGAGCTGATTAAAGACAAGAAAGCTATACAAGAACTACAAAATTTGTTCAGACAGTATGAGATAGTAAGGGTATACAAATAGGGAATGCAGGTAGATCCATCTAAAATTGCCATCATAGTTGATATACCCCCTCCTACTTCATTCAAATAGTTGCACACTGTGTTGGGACACACAGGATATTATAGGAAGTTCATTAAAGGCTATGCCCAGATTATAGCACCCATGGAGAATATTTTGAAGAAAGACTGTCAATTTCACTGGACAGAAAATAGCCAATAGAGCTTCAACACACTAAAACAGAAAATGGTTACTACGCCTATTACAGTTTTCCCAGATTGGAGTAAAGAGTTTCATGTGCATGTCGATGCATCTTCTATTGCATTAGGAGTTGTGTTAGCACAACCGGGAATAGGAGACATCGACCACCCGTTATCCTTTTCTAGCAGGAAGATATCAACAGCTGAGATCAATTACAACACCACTGAAAGATAAGGGTTAGCCATGGTGTATGCACTACAAAAGTTCCTCCACTAATTGTTTGGAGGACACTTTAGAATGTTTACTGATCACTCTGCACTGAAATACCTAGTCAATAAGCCAGTGTTGGGGGGACGAATATGCAAATGGCTTCTGCTATTCTAGGAGTATGATTTTGAGATCATAGTTAATCCAGGGAGAATGAACAAAGGTCCCGACCACTTGTCAAGGTTGGAACATGAAGAATAACCCACTAGTTTGGAGGATACACTATCGGATGCATAGTTGTTATCCATTAGAAAGATTGATGACCACTTCATAGAGATAGTCCAGTTCTTGTCAACAGGAATGGCACCGAGCGAATATACAATCACCTAGAAGAAACAGCTAGTAGTGCACGTTGCAGACTTTTCATTGATAGTGAGATAGCTATACAATATGGTACTTGATGAGATACTGAGGAGGTGTTTTATGGAGGCAGAAACACCATTAATCCTTGTTGAAGCTCATGAAGGAATTGCAGGAAGACACTACGCAGGGAAAGCCACTATGCATAAGGTTCTTTGTGCTGGCCTTTGGTGACCTACCTTACATAGAGATGCTAAGGACTACTACAGAGCCTACGATGTATGCCAAAGAGTTGGGAAACCATCCAGAAGAGATGAAATTTTGTTAGCACCACAATTGACCTTACAAGCATTTGAGAAGTGGGCCATTGACTTTGTGGGACCTATTAACCCACCAGAGAAGTACACATGAGAAAGGTACATAATTACTGCGACAGTGTACTTGACCAGATGGGCCGAAGAAAGAACAATTAATTACTGTAGTGCCACTACAGTTGCGCGCTTCATATTTGATGACATCATAACCATGTTTGGATGCCCAAAGATCCTTATGAGTGATCAAGGCACACATTTCATTAATAAAACAATTGAAGCCTTGACCGAGGAATTTACAGTTCATTATCATAAGATCACACCTTACCATCCACAATCAAATGGGACAGTTGAAGCATTCAACAAGATCTTGGAGACAACGCTAATGAATATTTGCAGTGTCAATAGAGATGATTGGGATTTAAGAGTACCAGCGGTATTATGGGGCTATAGAACCACTTGCAAGAAACTAACAATGCAGGCCCCCTTTAAATTGGTGTATGGTCTTGAAGTCATTGTCCCAATGGAATATTTGGTACCAAGCTTAAGAATTTTTACTTTACAGATATGGATGACACTAGCGATGTTCGAGAGAGGCTTGCACAGTTGGTCGAACTGGAGAAGGACAGATTTGTTGCAGGATTTCATCAGCAGGTCTAGAAAGAAAGAGAGAAGGCCTACCATGATAGACACATTAAAAAGAAGGCATTTAAGCAAGGTGATCCAGTATTGGTATATGACAGTGAATTCATGAAGCATCCAGGAAATTTCAGAATGCATTGTCTTGGACCATATGAGGTTGCCTATGTTACAGAAGGAGGTTGGACAGTTGAAGACTTTGAATGGAGAATGGAAGGAAGGTTTGGTGAACGGGAGCCAGCTAAAGTTGTATTATGACAACCATCTGCCTCACAGATCTCAGTAAAAGCATGAGGATAAGGGTCTAGGTACCATGTGTAGTTGAAACTGGGTACCAGACACAGAAAAGACAGTCTACACAAGGGAGGAAGGGAGGACTAGAGTTGGAAGCACAGGCTTCCCTACATAGTTTGAAGATGAAGCAAAGCAAAGGGATCAGATCTAAATTTCCTTGGGACGAGTCATAGGTGAGTGTTGGGGGCCTATTGGCCCTTGGCTATGGAAGCAAGAAAATATCAAGGAAGAAAAGATGAAATTTGAACTACGCGGAAGACACAATGATGGTTACTGGGTCGAAGTGAGCAAAAGAGAAGAAAATACGGAGTGAAGTAAAAGGAAGCAATACATTGGACAAAGAGATCGAGGATGACAGATCGGCAAGGAATATGGATTGTGGACAACTAAGCAAGTGGAAAAAGCCATTGTTGTATGATTTGGAACATTGCGGAAGATGGAAGGAAAGACAGGCTGGCGAAGCCCTGAAAACATGGGACAAGTTGACCTAGGGTTTTGGTATCTAGGTTTTTTACACCTAGGTTTCGGCTTAAGGCTATCGGTGAGTGATTGTAATGTATAAATGAGAACCTAGATGAGGGAAAGGGGTTCATTCTGTTTTTTTTATTGGTATGAGGGATTATTGTGTGAGAGAGAGAATTGTTAAGTGCAAGAGCCTTTTGATATTATAAGATCTTCAACTGGGTGCAAATATTAGTCCTACAGTTGGGTGCGCAGGAAGGGGAGAGATAGAGGTAAGGAGGAAGAAGATCTACTAGCTGAGAGCGCAGACAAGAACTGTATGCTTCATCTTAATATATTATAAAGCACAGTTTTGTGGACGTAGCCCTAGAGGGAGGGTGAACCACGTATATTTTATGTTGTGTGTGATTGATGCTTTGTTCTTTGTCATTTGGTATACCATTATTGCATTATTGTGTTAGATCTGATAGATAGTTCTGCGGAGTAGATCTGAACTGGTATATGATATATAACTGTTGTATTGATTTTCTATTGGATCCACTTGATATCCCCTTAGTTGTAGACATATCTGTCCTGCAACCCCCCCCATAGATTATTTAGGTGAGACTGCATGATCTTTTGACGAAAGGGTCGGTAGTTAGGGCTTGTTGACACGCTCTTGGAGCTGAAACTTGGATCTTCAGCTCATTGAATTTTGAATTGCAACTCATTGACTTATTATCATTTGGGTCAATTGAAGCATACTTTAGGATTACATATCCATTTACAACTTCATACCAAATATCCACTCCCAAAGATATCAAGTAAGTATGCACTCTATCACCCCAATATTCATAATTGCTTCCATCAAATCATGGAATCCCATTTGGAATATTCTCTTTCATTTCTACTTAGGATCTTCCTTCTAGTGGTTAAACTATACTAAAGGTAACCTGCTCCGATACCAATTGTTGATACTGAGAGGGGGTTGACTCAATATAAATTAATATTTCAAACAATTTCTCAATGTATACTTCAACCATATTATATATTCAATTTGTATACAATAAGCAATGATGAATATCCAATGAACAATAAGAATAGTAGAAGAGATACAACAATACACCATGCACCATATATGAGAAGTAATCATAAGTTGTTGTTCAAGGGAAGTAATGACTTCCAAGGGAAGATAACTCTTCCAATTTCAAAGTAGGGTCAACCTCCAATTAAGGGAAGCAATGACTTCAAAATTCAAGGGAGGCTCAGACCTGCAATCAAGGGAAGATACAACTTAGAAGAGAGGGTTAAACCCTCCATCCTTGCCCCTTCCTTCCACCCAAGAATAAAAAAAATATAATTGGAATTTACATCACCATATCATTGATAATATCATCACCATAGCATAAACATTATAGAAATACCTGAACCTAGTGCCAAGATATGTTGTTGCAACTTGTTCCAACCTTTTTCCTTGAATTTACCAGAGCCTCGCTTTACAGAGGCTATGCAACCCGCGAGGACCTTGCAGGACACCTAGTGTGCAACAAGCGAGGACCCACCGGATTAGGTTTTTTCCAAAAATCCTCCACTTTCACCTGTACCTTGAGCTTCTTTCTCTTGCAACTCTGACTAAGGCTTCCTCCATACAACTCTGCTCCTTAAACGTGTGTACTTGGATGATCAAATAAGATGTTATTCAATGTGTATTTATACTTGTTATGACACTTCCTTTTGTCATTAGGTACGACCTAGAACTTTCTCATTTTGTAATTATTTTCTTTAATTATCTTCAGGGAGGACCTGTACTTTCTTCTTGAATGCACATTTTCATATTCAAAAAATCATTTCTCCTCAACCATGAGGCTCCACGTGACGTGCCACCTATCACCGGAAACAACATGATGTATACTATACATCCATGGGTGTTGTATCTACATGTGTAGCTTCCTTCATGTTCATATACCTTGATCAATGTTGGGGTATGAAACCAATGACTAGGGTTTACATGAATGACAACAACCAATCTTCCAACAATATCCCCCTTTGGCATTGATGGAAACACGCATGCCCCCCCTATCATCATTCTCCTAGTTTATCTCCCTCTTTTAAATCAATGACAAAGGGTGGGGTTGCTCCCCATGAGTTCAATGGAAAAAGGAAACTAACTACTTTGGGGTTTCTTCCCCTGAACATATGGCCTTAATAGTACTTCATTTTTCTTTCCAGTCTTCTGATCTTTTTCTTCCATCGAGCCCTTTTGTGTGTCTTCAATATTATTTCTCTTCTCTTGGTCTAGAATGTATATGTTACTTGGTATTATTGTTTTGGTTGCAACCAATCTTCCTTAATATTCTTCTCTAATTTTTCATCTTCAGGAGTCACACGTGAGAGTGTATCCTTGATCACACATTTCACTAACACTGAGGAGATTATGCTTTGGATATTCAACCAATAGGAATTTTTTTTCTTTTACATATTTTCTTCCAAGCTCTAATACATATTTTGAAAGTATTTTGGTAGATGGGTCATCTCCAAATGCCACATTTCCACCCTTTCTATTCAAGGTGATGAATTTGTTTTGATCCCCAGTAATGTGTGATGAGCACCCATTTTCTACGTACCATTCATATTGTTCTTTACATTATTCAACGATCAATGCTATTCGACAATATTCATTATTTGGAATCTATTTCCTTCTCCATATTGTGGTTGGCTTAGGGACATCTAGCATAAGATCATATTCTTTCATATCTCTACAATTCCATGCTTTGTGACCAATATTATTACATTTGTAGCATACAATATTTTGGTTCATCAACGGGGAAAATGGATTATAATGTATGTTGACAACTCCACGAACATTTCCATATATACTATTTACACCATTCATGTTTCTTGCATAGTTTTCCCTTTCATTGATTCTACAATTGATTTCTTTGTGTCCAAAATTTTCACAAATATAACAATGACCAAGAAAAATATTTTCATACATGTTAGAAGAGGGTCTTCTTGGTGTTTCATTCCTTCTAAATATTAATATTTGATTGCTCTCATACCATATGAGAGATGGTATTCTATTTTGTTCTTCAACTTATTTTGGAGTGTTGGTTTCATCCTTTTCATCTTCCTTCAAATTGGCATTATATCCTAGTCTTGTCTTGTCATTATGTGATCTTTGACTGCTAAGGATTTCATCTAAATGTTTAGTGCTCTTCCAAAATTATCCAACTTCTCTATTGTCAATATTAGTTCCCCTTTTTTGTGATCCAATTATGCTTTCAATTTCTCATAATCTTCTAATTGTTCCTTCCAACTATCAATAGTCTTTTCAAGCTTATGAATATCTTCTTCACAACTACTCAATTCACTTCGTAGCCTTCTATTTGTGTTTCCAAGCTTGTTATTCTTAGTTTCTGCATCCTTCAATTTTCCAAGAATCTCATCTTCTCGTTCTCTTTTTGTGTTGTTTTTGTATCCCAAAAAGAATCAAAGCTTGTTTCTTCATCAGATTATTCTTCAAAAATGGCTTCTTCTTCTTTAGAATTCTTGTGATCATCATTATGGGTTTCTTGGGTTATGAAGATGGATTCTTATGCATCTTTATCTTCTTCATATCTCTCATATGAAGAGGTGCCATCATCTTTGGAGTATAAACTATTTTTCTTGTTGAAACTTCTTTTTTCATAATGGAATCTTTCAAAAATATGTCCTAATCTACCACAATTAAATAATTTGAGTGGAGACTTACCTTTGTATCCACTAGATCCCTTCTAAAGCCTTCTTACAAAATTTGTTATTTCTTCATCAAGGTCACAATCTGATCTTTCTTCTTCCTTTTGTCTCATGGTTTTTGTCTTATTAATGGCTTTAAAGGATGCTTCCTTATCTGCCTGGTCAATTTTTGTACATGTTCTCATTTCATATGCTATGAGAGACCCATGTAATTCATTCTTTGTCATTTTGGGCAAGTCCCTAGTTTCCTCAATGGTGGAGACCTTAGCATCATATTTCAATAGGAGTGATCTTAACACCTTTTGTACAACCAAAGATTCATTTAGATCTTCTCCTAATCCTCTAATAGCATTGAAAACTTCATCAACTTTGAGCAAATAGGCTGCAATAACTTCCTTTTCATCCATATTCAAGTTTTAAGACTCTTCTCTATGTTGTTGATGCTTGAATTTCTTGACTTTAGGATCACCTTCATAAATTATTTTGAGTTTGTCCCATACCTCTTTAGCTGTGTTGCAACCCATCACTTTTCTTGCAATAATTGGTGTCAATGCTCCTAGAATAACATGTATGGATTTTGAATTGCAACTCATTGAATTCTAATCATTTGGATCGGTTGGATAATCCTTTGGGATTACATATCCATTTACAACTGCATACCAAATATCCACTCCCAAATCTATCAAGTAAGTATGCACTATGTCACTCCAATATGCATAATTGCTTCCATCAAATCGCGGAATCCCATTTGGAATATGCTCTTCCATTTATGCTTAGGATATTCCTTCCAGTGGTTAAAATGTACTTTAGGTAAGCTTCTATGATACCAATTGTTGATACAGAGAAGGGGGTGAATCAATATCAAGTATTATTTCAAACAATTTTTCAACATATACTTAAACCAAATTATATATTCAATTTATATCCAATAAGCAATGAACAATATCCAATGACAATAAGAATAGCAGAAGAGATACACCAATACACCATGCACCATATATGAGAAGTAATCATAAGTTATTGTTCAAGGGAAGCAATGACTTACAAGGGAATATAACTCTTCCAAGTTCAAAGGAGGGTCAACCTCCAATTAAGGGAAGCAAAAACTTCCAAATTCAAGGGAGGCTAAGACCTCCAATCAAGGGAAGATAAAACTTCCAAGAGAGGGTTAAACCATCTATCCTTGCCCCTTCATTCGACCCAAGAATAAACAAAATATAATTGACCTTTACATCACCATATCATTGATAATATCATCACCATAGCATAACCATTACAGAAAGACATGAACATGGTGCTAAGAGATGCTACTACAACATGTTCCAACATTTTTCCTTGACTTTACTAGTGCCTCACTTGACAGAGGCTATGAAACCCATGAGGACCTCATGGGATACTTAGTGTGCAACAAGAGAGGACCCCCTAGATTAGGGTTTTTCCATAAATCCTCCCCTCGCACCTATACCTTGAGCTTCTTGCTCGTGCAGCTCCGACTGAGGCTTCATCCATACAACTATGCTCCTTAAACTTGTGTACTTGGATGATCGAATAAGATGTTCTTCAATGTGTATTTATACTTATTATGACACTTCCTTTTGTGATTAGGACCGACCTATCACTTTCTCATTTTGTAATTCTTTTCTTTAATTATCTTCAGGGTTGATCTATACTTTCTTCTTCAATGCATATTTTCATCTTCAAAAAATAATTTCTCCTCAACCATGAGGCTCCACGTGATGTGCCACCTATCATTGGAAATGGCATGACATATACTATCCATCCATGGGTGTTGTATATTCATATCTAGTGTCCTTCATTTTCATATACCTTGGTGAATTTTGGGGTCTGAAACCAATGACTAAGGTTGACATCAATGACAACAACCAATCTTCCAACAATATCCCCCTTTGGCATTAATGCAAACATTCATGCTTCCCCTATCATCATGATCCTAATTTATCTTCCCCTTTAACATCAATGGAAAAGGGTGGGGTTGCTCCCCCTGAGTTCAATGGCACAAGGAAACTATATGTTTTTGGAATTCTCCCCCTAAACATATGACACTTAATAGTACTTCCCTCTGAGTTCAATGGCACAAGGAAACTATCTGTTTTTGGGATTCTCCCCCTAAACATATGACACTTAATAGTACTTCAATTTTCTTTTTGGTCTTCTGGTCTTTTTCTTCCTTCGATCCCTTTTGTGTGTCTTCAATCTTCTTTCTCTTCTCTTGGTATATAATGTATATGTTACTTGGTATTCTTGTTGCAGTTGCAACCAATCTTCCTGAATCTTCTTCTCTAATTTTTCATCTTCAGGAGTCAAACGTGAGAGTGTATCCTTGATCACACATTTTACTAACACTGAGGAGATTATGCTTCAGATCTTCAACCAATAAGAATTTTTTTTCTTTTACATATTTTCTTTCAAGCTCTACTACACCTTTTCCAAGTACTTTGGTAGATGAGTCATCTTCAAATGCAACATTTCCACCCTTTCTATTCAAGCTAATGAATTTGTTTTGATCCTCGGTCATGTGTTATGAGCACCCACTATATATGTACCATTCATCTTCTTCTTTACATTCTTCAATGACCAATGCTATATGAAAATCTTCATTATTTGTAATTTATTTCCTTATCCATATTGTGGTTGGCTTAGGGACATCTAGCATATGAGCATCTTCTTTTATATCTCTACAATATCTTGCTTTGTGACCAATATTATTACATTTGTAGCATACAATATTCTGGTCCATCAACAGGGAAAATGGATTATAAATTCTATTGACAAATCTAAGAACATTTCCATATCTACTATTTGCACCATTCATGTTTCTTGCATAGTTGTCCCTTTCATTGATTCTGCAATTGATTTCTTTGTGTCCAAAATTTTCACAAGTATAACAATGACCAAGAAAAATATTTTCATACATGTTAGAAGAGGGTCTTCTTGGTGTTTCATTCCTTCTGAATCTTAATATTTGATTTCTCTAATACCTGACAAGAGTTGGCCTCTATTTTGTTATTCAACTTCTTGTGAAGTCTTGGTTCCATCCTTTTCATCTTCCTTCAAATTAGCATTGTATCCTAGTCCTATCTTGTTGTTCAGTGATCTTTGACTGCTAAGGATTTCATCAAAATTTTCAGTTCTTATTTCAAACTTATCCAACTTATTTATTGTCAATATTAGTTCCCCTTTTGTGTGATCCAATTATGCTTTCAAGTTCTCGTAATATTATAATTGTTCCTTCAAGTTGTCAATAGTGTTTTCAAGCATATGATTATCTTCTTCAAAACTACTCAATTCCCTTCTTAGCCTTTTATTTTTGTTTCTAATCTTTCTATTTTTAGTTTATGCATCCTTCAATTTTCCAAGAATCTCATATTCTTGTTCTCTTTATGTGTTGTTTTTGTATCCCCAAAACGAATCAAATCTTGTTTCTTCATCATATTCTTCTTCAGAAATGGCTTCTTCTTCTTTAGAATTCTTGTGATCATAATTATGGGTTTATTGGGTTATGAAGAGGACTTCTTCTACATCTTTTTCTTCTTCATCACTCTCATTTGAAGAGGTTCCATCATCCTTGAAGTAGAAACTCTTTTTCTTGTTGAATCTTATTTTTTCATAATGGCATATTTCAACAATATGTCCTACTCTACCACAATTAAATCATTTGAGAGGAAACTTACATTTGTATTTGTCGGATCCCTTCTAAATCCTTCTTACAAATTTTTATATATCTTCATCAAGGTCACAATTTGATCTTTCTTTTTCCTTGTGTTTCATGTCTTTTTTCTTCTTTGGGTCTTTAGAGGTTGTGTTGGTTTAATGTTTCTCTCTTCTACTTCTAGGGCTGACTCAGGTTCGGATCTCAACAGGTTTCCAAAAAAACTATCTAAAACTATTGGCCCTCCTGGTAAACTAGAAGGCAACACAATGCACGGAGTGCACTACACAGTCTCACCTAATATGGATTTATGGGTGACTGTAATGCTCAAGTGCTTGCAGTATAGGAGTGAATTTGGATCTAGAAGTGTATTCTATCTTCTTCATGCGTTAATCTTGTTATTCGTTTAAGTATTTCCAGGATTCATTCATCTTTAGGCCCTTGCATGCATTCTAATATATCTAGCTTAACCATTCGTTCATAACCTAATCATTGACATAAAGTAAACATGCAATAAACATCACATATAACACATGTTTTACCGTGGTTCACCCCCTCCCAAGCTACGTCCAAAAATATTTGGCTTCTCTGCTCTTTTATTTAGTCTACAGTAAAATATGCCACTGTGTACATTACATCTTCCATCATACAATCATGAAGAGGTTCAAGAACCTCTATGAGGCGGACTAGATCACACCGAGCTCCTCATCCTATGACCTAACCCTCAAAATATGGCTTACTTGACTCTTCTATCACCTTATTACAATCATAATAACCATTGAACCTCAGCAACGAACTTACAACTGATGAACCTCTAACCTCGACCTCCTAGGTTCTTATTTATACTACTTTTCAGGCTTATAGACGTTACAATCTTGATCACAAACCCTAACCCTATCATGGTTAGGATTTATTGCCTATGCGCCACGGTGCTTTTACTCTTTGCATTTTTCTTTTCCTTCTTTTTCTGCATGTTGCTTTCTTTCCATCGACTGCATGCATTACAAAATTAGGTCTTATTTCCAAAAATAAACCATTGGAGAGCTACCCACTAGCCCTAGATGCATGTTGAAGAGATGAGGTACATATGTCATCATAGGGTACTAGATGTCATGCATAAGTTATCCAAGTTTTCTGTGGGAAATTGGATAGTCTCATGATGACATGTTGTAGCTATTGGAGAGCTACCTACCGGTCGTGGATGCATGTTGTGAAGTCACAAGGGTGCACGTGATGAGGTAAAAATGCATTGCAAGGTAGTGGATGTCCTGGGCACATGTTGTAGTTGTTTGAGAACTACCCATAGGCATTGGATGCATTGGTTGTGAAGTCACAAGGGTGCACATGAAGAAGTACATATGCATTGCGAGGTAATGGATGTCATGGTGACATGTTGAAGCTATTTGAGAGCTACCCATGGGTAATATTCAAAGGTAATATTAAGAGGTAATATTGGCATAATGTAGAATGTCTCCCTCTCTAAGAGGGAGTGTTGATGTTTGGGCAACATCGGAAAGACATTCTACTAGATTGATAATTAATAATATTATTATTAATTATTAATCAATATGATTAATTATAATATTATTAATGTAATAAATATTTATAATATAAAGTATAAATTTATATAATAAATTATAAAGTATAAATACATTTATTACCCAAGGGATGCATCTCTTCATGGATGGTCACCATGGTCATTTTTATCCCCCATTTTAGGGATAACTAAGGAGATTATGTCTCAACGCCCATAGATCCTAGACATGGAGTACCGAGAGCCAGATCGACTTGAGAATGGCTCTAGAGGGCCCATATTTTCTTCCTTTTAGTGCCTACACTTTGTCAGCAACAGCAGCATCCATCACCTCAGCTTGGTCGTACAGCAAAGATGGATCTTTCACCATGAGGTGATTAGTCCGGGTATCATGGTATGTGTCACTTTGATCCTCAAAACCTTTGAATATGTGCATTTAGTTCTTTTTGTTTCTAACGGGTGCTTGGATCTTATACTTATACACTCGACCATGTCTGGGGGGAATGACAGGATGCCCTAGTAAGATTTTTCCCATAGCTTTTGAGTTGCCACTGGGGGGATTCTTGAAAAGTCATCGTCCTCTCCCATCATACTTACCACTTTCCATCTTACTTCCCACTCATCAATCCCAATACATTGGTTCGAGTATTGGTTTGGAAAATCATTTAAGGGTTGCACCTTGACTTGTGGGAAGAAGGGGATAAAGGCCCAAAAGGTAAAAGCAGCTGGAAAAAGATAAAATCCTAAAAATAAAGCCTCGATATGCTTCAGCCAAGGATCCCTGAGAAAGCAGTAAAAATATTCTTAACAAGAAACAAGAGGGACCCATAAAAATAATAAAACAAGACCTAGTCATAGGATAGGGTGTCTCATCACGATCCAGCCTATTAGGTCCATGGGAATCTAGCGGTATGACACTACTAGCAGTTGGTTACCATGCCAGGGTAGTGGCTCTTGGTGGCATAGCCAAGAGAAAGGGGGTCTCATCACGAACCAACATTCTCATTTCTGTGAAAATGCTTGTGGGTAACATTGCCACCACTGGTCACCACACTAGGGATGTGTCCCCTGATTAGCTTCTTGAAAGAAAAATCAATAAAGAAATAAGAACAAAAGGAATGAGTGGGCTTGGAAACATTTGTATCCAGGACAGGTGCAGCTCGCCTTCTACAAAGGCACCCACAAGTAAGCCTTGCATTTCCCTGCTATCACTGCACCCCTTGTCATGGCATTCCTTATCCACCTCATCCATTAACATGACTTGGAATTGATCTCTTCCAGAAACATCCCATTTCCAATGGACACTAGCCCAATAAGACACCCAGTCACTTCCTCCAAACTTGCCTTGCATATTTGTATAATGTCTTTGATCACTTAACTGGCTAAAAGTGGTTCTATGCATATGTTTAATAAAATTGATGATTGGATGTGATTGGAATTGCTATGATCCTTGTGACTTATGATCCCATGGAGGGCATATATGTTGATGTGCAGGATCATACCCGACAAACAGGTACACGTGAAAAGATGATTAGTTTGGACCTCCATGGGGATGAAGAGCCCACCAGATGGATATTGAGACCCCAATAGCGGGAAGATACAGAACAGAGGGGGTTTGCACCGGATAATAGGAGGACGTTCCACAAAGGCACCCTGGAAAATCCTTACCTAGGGGGGTTGTTCCCTCTCCACTGGAACATTGGCCTTGGAAGGCCCATGACATCACCCAAGATGCCCATGATGTCATCCATCTTTATGGACATTTTGGGGAGGCAGTTATGGCACGTGTGGCATCTTGGAGAAGCCCAAGGAGGGCTAACATTTTGATCCAGGAGGCCAATGTTTCCCTAAAAAGGGATAACGTCACCCTATAAAGGGCATGACATCTTTACTTTTTCTTGATTACAGTTTAATTTATGACATTTAATGTAAAATAGTGTTATTTGTTATTTTGGCCTTGTCGACCTTTTGGTGACCTACATTTTATTAAGGTCACTTGGTGTTGTATAAGTAGAGAGCTAAAACTCCCATTTTGATCATCTTTCACTCACTCTTAGTGAGGTCTGACATTTTCACCCTCCTTTAGGGTTTTTGGCTGAAATTTTGATGTGCACTTGTTGAAGGAGGCTTTTTCTTGGATATTTTAGCATTTTCTTGGTGGAAGGTTTACAACTAGGGTTTGGCTTAATCAATGGTGGATGAATGTAAGTGAATTTCTGAAATCCTTCTTTGTTGAATGGTTATGGTATTTTTTACTTGCACCTTGTTAATGATATTTGTTGGATTAAACCCTAGGGATAAGCACATGTTGGTGTCCTTGTTTCATCTCCCTACTAAGTTATGCTAAAGATTGATGTTAGAGCCTTGCCATAGCAACACTCTACCTTTAACTCTTCAAGCTAGTCGTTTTTATCTTATCATTGCTAAGGGCTAGGGATTCTACACCTTAGTGAGTTGTTTTCCCCTGGGGTTTGATTGATGAAGCCTTTCCTTAGCAAAATTTCATCATTGAAACCCTCTTGTCTTTAGCCCTACCACTATCATTTCATCCCTTCAACTTTTGCATCTTTTTTTACTCCATTTTCCCTAATAACGCATTGATCTAGAACTTTTATGTTTGAGTAAATTGATCATACACACATAAAATACTTTGAACAACTACTAATCCTTCTAACCCTATCTTGGACTAACAATTACTAACCCTATTGTTGTCGTCATCTATCCGTGTTATAAACATATCCATGTAGCATTTATTGTGTCTTTAAAGCAATTGAACAATTGGCTAAAGTGTTGCTTCTAGTATTAGCATTGTTGCATTGATTTTGTTGATCATTGTTAAGCTCCTTTATGATTTATTGTGAAGAGATATTTTGTAATCATTTTCTAGTTTGTATCATTGAATTGATTCACTTATATTATTGGTCAATTGTTTTATATCAGAAAGTCTTTTATTATATGAAGTATTAACCAGCAAGTGATCTTGCACATGCATAGTTTTATTGTTTCTTTGTCTCGGGCAAGTACACTTCTGGTTAATTTTATATTTATTGGTTTTTTAGCCGGACTTTCTGATCGGTGGTGAATTGTGAGGGGAATAACTTTACTCGGCCTTTTAAAGCCTTTTCCTTCTCAAAACCCCAGGTCACCGGGGACATCTCCCCTGTGCCTACCACCCTAAACAAAAAGAGTTATCCTATTGAGGTGACATTGGTAGGATAGTCTCAGTTATGTCAGTTTTCCTCCTTTCCATCTATCCTTTACTCTAACTACAAACTGTGCGATAACATTTTGGCGTCGTTGTCGGGGAACACTGAGTCAATTCTCCTCAAAGATGACACTTTTTCGGTAAGCCTTTGCTCAACAAGATTTATCTTACAAGATTACCTGGTGACTCCACTAAGGGTGATTCCCTTATCTCTTTTGATAATTTCAATAAAATTATCTAGCAAATCCACAACTGGCGACCCGTAGTGGGCATCAGTACATACCTCCTTCTACTACTGTGGTATCTGTTACCCCTACAAATCTTGTTACCACTGTAATTTCTCCCAAATGGTATTACAAGGAACTCTTTGGCTCTTTGGACCTAGCTAACACCCAAGGGGGATTATAGCTAACACCCAAGGGGGATTACATGATCTACCTAATAAGTTTGACTCTTGAATGCCTAGGTTTTCAGGAGAAAAGGGATCCTCTGGTAACTCTCATTGGACAGATTTTTGTGAAGGCTTTCAATTTCACCAATTCGGACAAGAACACCCTGATGTCTTTATAAGAATCTTTGCAAGCTCACTCACTGGAATTTCCAAAGACTAGATTAGCAGTCTCCCGAAAGGGAGCATCAAAACCCCAAAAGATATTGAACAAACTTTTAAGAACATTTTGTGTGAAAAGGAAAGCATGGATATGTTCAAAGCTTGCAAACAAACAGACGAAGACGTTAGGGAATTCAATGATATGTTCAATACTCTCATTAACAAACTTGAGCCCAATTTCCTCCCCAAGAGCATTATTCTCCAATGTTACCTTACCTCTTTTGAAGAAACTTTACAACTCACCCTCAAGAATCAATTTCCTGCAAACCTAGAAGAAGCTCAAGATGTTTCCTGTCAAATTGAAAAGAATTTTAAGTTTAGCAACCTCACCCATAAGGTCAACCTTTTGAACAATGATGACATCTGGGACATAAATAAGGAAAGCATGGGAGGACCAGAGCATGACCTCCTAGAGATTCTAGATTTAGAAAACAATGTTTTCCATAGGAAATGGAGCACAGGTTTCTCCAACATGAAAGATGCCTTAAATTTTTCAAGACAACATGAACCATCTGAGGGTTTAAGTATGGCTACTCGTGAGAAAACTAATTTTGTAGATTCCATATTCACCTTGATCACGCCAAGTCAAACCCAAGAAAATCAAGGCATGAGTGAGCCTCGGTTTGAATACTTTGGCCAAACAAATGAGGACTCAAGGATGAAGTCTGAATAGCCCCATGTGTACACTAGAAATCAACCCCAATGTTTCCCAAAACTTGGCAATAATAGCACCAACCTGAGTGCTAGTGTGTCCTATATATTGAAAAAAGTTAAAAGGATTCATGAAATGTTGGAAATCCCTTATCTGAAAAAGCAAAACCTGGATGACCAACTATCGTTCGAAGGAACTTCTGCACTACCACAAACTAGTTATTTTGGGCAAGATGAACAAACACCTTTTTCCTTGTTAACAAATGATCATGGACCTAGTGACTATAACTCAGTAGATCCGTTCTTGTTTCAAGGTTGTCCCGCTCTTCCCTCGACAGAAGAAGATATTATTAGTGAAATAACATGGACTAAGGGAAAGGGTGACCAAATTATTTCTAGCAACCACGCGAATATTGCACTAGGTGATGAAGAGGTGTTACTTTTTCAAGAAACATGCATAAGGGATAGTGCTTTGATGGAACCCCACCCCATTGTTCTAGAGCAATAAAGAGATAAAAAAATTGGGGTGATTGTCCCGATGATGCCTATGACATCTCTGAAGACTGGGATGATTATTTTTCTACACAAGGAGATGATTATTTGATAGGGAGAGGATTTGGTTTCGTCAAATGGGAAGAAGATGTTTTCGGGACTAACAAAGCCCGTGACCAAATAAAAAACATAGGCCATGTTATAAAAGGCCCCCGGATTTGCCTCAACATCACACCTGAGGAACACAAAGAAGGCATGAAAGAGGCAGCCAAGAAGGAAAGAATGGAAATAATAAACAACTTGGACCAGGAATCAAAGGAGAAATTGGGGAAACGATAATTTCAGGTGTATAGACAAAAGACGCTAAACCAACTTATCCTTACCATTCCTACAATAACTCAAACAAATCCTTCACCTTTGAACATTCTTCCTCCTAGAACAACCAAAACCGAAAGGGTGGACTTGAACTTTGACTTCGAAGGGGCACTATCCAAGATGCACGTGACCATCCCTCTAAGAGAAGTCATTAAGGTACCATTTGTTAAAGAAATATTTGATAATTTCTTCAAAGGATCAGAGGGACCTATGGAAACCCCTATTATGGTATAAGCTGATCACTTTAGGGTCCATTATGATGAACACTCACCCTTTTCATGACCTTTCTAATGAATAATAAGAGACTCAACAATTGCATGTTGGATTCAGGGGTCGGTGCTAACATGATGTCTCTCAAGGTCATGCAACAATTGGGCCTGAAAGTCACACGACCTTACAGAAATGTGTGTAGCTTCGAGTCTAAATTCATACCTACACATGGGGTAATTGAAAATGTGGAAGTTTTCCTTAAAGAATACCCTGAGAAAGTAATCCACATTGACATAGTGATAGTAGACGTCCCAGATGTGTGGGGGATGTTGTTGTCTAGGAATTGTCCCTCAATGTTGGGTGGTACCCTTGAGATGGACCTCACTTATGTGAATATACCTTTGAAAAATGGAACAATAGGTCATCTCCCAAATGTGTCGGTGACCAAAACCCATGTGCAAGAAGCTAGTTACCCTGTCAAAAATGACAAAGCACATGAGAAAATCATGGAAAATCTTCCTGAATTTTCTCCAAAGGATATGCCCTTTGCCAAAAAGGAATATCAAATACAATGGCCCATAAGAGAAGAATACCAGCATATCCTAGACAAGTATGAGAACAAAGAATTCGGGGTTGTAAAATTACTAAAGACGGGAGAAAGTGATATATTGATTCGGCCTTCCCAGCAAGAAGTCTTTACGGTAGAATCCCACCCTCCTCCCTCTGCAAAATACACCAGCGTGGTTCAGGGAACAACCAAATTCAAAATCAGAGAGTACATGTAGGGGGATGTAGTATGGATGTGGGATACCAACAAAGGCGAGCCTACTAATGTCAAAGGAATTACTTAGTTTTGGCTTGGACCTTTCAGAGTTGGAAGAAAATCAGTTAATGACTCTTATTACCTATCTACATTGGAAGGATGAAGGCGCCCATTACCAGTCAGCGAGAACCTCCTCAAACCCCATCAAGGTGCAGGGAACTGACTTCACAGGTAAGTATAGGTAAGTAGGTAGGCATTTTCATTCATTGTATATACCATTTGCATTGCATGCTAGAGTAGCTTGTTTTCACACTTGTACATATGTTTGTTTTCAGTTTTATATACATATGAGTTGGGGGTGATATCACCACCCCAAATGATTACTGATAGTTTCTATTGAGATCAAGAAGGTTATAGGTTATGATATATATGTTGAGGTTCTCATGCACTCTACGGTGAGCACATGTCCCTGAGTTGGAGCCATATGTTATCCCCCATTTTAGGGATAACTAAGGAGATTATGTCTTGAGGCCCATAGGTCCTAGACCTAGAGTACTGAGAACCATATAGACTTGAGCATGGCCCTGGAGGGCCCATATTTTCTTCCTTTTAGTGCCTCCACTTTGTCAGCAGAAGCAGCATCCATCACCTCAGCTTCATCCTGTAGCAGAGATGGATCTTGGTCCATGAGGTAATGAGTCTGGGTATCATGGTATGTGTCACTCTGATCCTCAAAACCTTTGAATATGTGCATTTAGTTCTTTTTGTTTCTAACGGGTGCTTGGATCTTATACTTATCCACTTGACCATGTCTAGGGGGAATGAAAGGATGCCCTAGTAAGCTTATGCCCATAGGTTTTGAGTTTCCACTGGGGGGATTCCTGAAAAGTCATCGTTTTCTCCCGTCATACTTACCACTTTCCATCTTAATTCCCTCTCATCCATCTCATTACATTGGTATGGGCATTGGGTTGGAAAATAATTTAAGGGTTGCACCTTGCCTTGTGCGAAGAAGGGGATAAATGCCTAGAAGGTAAAAATAGCTGGCAAAAGATAAAATCCTAAAAGTAAAACCTCTAGATGCTTCTCCTAGGGATCCTTGAGAAAGCAATAAAAAGCTTCTCAATAAGAAACAAGAGGGGCCCATAAAAATAATAAAACAAGACCTAGTTAGAGGATAGAGGGTCTCATCATGATCCATCCTATTAGGTCCATGAGCATCTAGCGGTATGAAACTACTACTAGTTGGTTACCATGCCAGGGTAGTGGCTCTTGATGGCATAGCCAAGAGAAAGGGGGTCTCATCACGAGCCAGCCTTCTCATTTTCATGAAAATTCTTATGGGTATCATTGCCACCACTGGTCACTACGCCAGGGCAGTGTCCCCTAATTAGCTTCTTGAAAGAAAAAGAAATAAAGAAATAAGAATAAAAGGCATGAGTGGGCTTGGAAACATTTCCATCCAGGACAGGGGCAGCTCACCTTCTACAAAGGCACCCATAGGTAATACTTGCATTTCTCTGCTATCACTGCACCCTTTATCAGTACATCCCTTATCCACCTCATCCATTAACATGACTTGGATTTGATATCTTCCGAAAACATCCCATTTCTAGTGGACACTAGCCCAATAGGACACCCTGTCACTTCCTCCAAACTTGCCTTGCATATTTGTATAATGTCTTTGAGCACTTGACTGGGTAAAAGGGGTTTTATGCACATGTTTAATAAAATTGATGATTGGATGTGATTGACATTGCTATGATCCCTGTGACTTATGATCCCATGGAAGGTGTATCTATTGATGTGCATGATCATACCCGATGGATAGGTACCATATTAGACAGGTACACATGGGGAGATGATTAGTTCGGACCTCCATGGGGCTAAAGAGCCCACCAGATGGATGTTGAGACCCCAGCAGGGGAAAGAGACAGGACAAAGGGGATTTGCATCGGAGAAGAGGAGGACATTCCACAAAGGCACCCCGGTAGAACCTTACCTAGGAGGGTTGTGCCCTCTCCACTGGAACTTTGGCCCTGGAAGGCCCATGATGTCACCCAGGATGTCCATGATGTCATCCAGCTTTATGGATGTTTTGGGGAGGTAGTTATGGAAATTATGGCATGCGTAGCAGCTTGGAGAAGCCCAAGGAGGGATAATTTTTTTCTCCAAGAGACCAATGATTCCCTAAAAATGGCTAATGTCACCCTATAAAAGGCATGACGTCTTTACGTTTGCTTGATTAGGGTTTAATTTGTGACATTTAATGTAAAATAGTATTATTTGGTATTTTCGCCTTGTCGGCCTTTTGGTGACCTAAATTTTATTAAGGTCACTTGGTATTGTATAAGTAGAGATATTAAACTCTCATTTTGATCATCATCTTTCACTCACTCTTAGTGAGGTCTGAAATTTGCACCCTCCTTTAGGGTTTTTGGCTGAAATTTTTATGCGCACTTGTTGAAGGAGGATTTTTCTTGGCTATTTTGGAATTTTCTTGGTGGAAGGTTTACAACTAGGGTTTGTCTTAATGAATGGTGGATGAATGTAAGTGAATTTATGCAATCCTTCTTTGTTGAATGGTTATGGTATTTTTTACTTGCATCTTGTTAATGATATTTGTTGGATTAAACCCTAGGGGATAAGCACATGTTGGTGTCCTTGTTTCATGTCCCTAGTAAGTTATGCTAAGATCCATTTATTTTGTTGAAGATTGATGTTAGAGCCTTGCCATAGAAACACTCTACCTTTAATTCTTCAAGCTAGTTGTTTTTATCTTTTCATTGAGCTAAAGAAGGAGGAAAACGCACTAAGGCCTAGGGTTTCTATACCTTAGTGAGTCATTTTCCCCTAGGGTTTGATTGATGAATCCTTGCCTTAGCAACATTTCATCATTGAAACCCTCTTATCTTTAGCCCTACCACTATCATTTCGGCCCTTCAACTTTTGCATATTTTTTTACTCCATTTTCCCTAATAATGCACTGATCTAGACCTTATATGTTTGAGTAACTTGATCATACACACATCCAATACTTTGAACAACTACTAATCCTTATAACCTTATCTTAGACTAACAATTACTAATCCTATTGCTTCCATCATCTATTTGTGTTATAAACGTATCCATGCAACATTTATTGTGTCTTTAAAGAAATTGAACAATTGGCTAAAGTTTTGCTTCTAGTATTAGCATTGTTACATTGATTGACATTGATCATTGTGAAGCTCCTTTAGCATTTATTGTGAAGAGATATATTGTAATCATTTGCTAGTTTATATCATTGATTTGCTTCACTTATATTATTGGTCAATTGCTTTATATCGAAAAGTCTTTGATTATATGAAGTACTAACCAGCAAGTGATCTTGCACATGTATAGATTTCTTGTTGCTTTGTCTCGGGCAGGTACACTTTTGGTTACTTTTATCTTTATTGGCTATTAAGGCTAGATTTTCTAATCAGTGGTGACTTGTGAGGGGGATAACTTTACTCAGACTTGTAATCCTTTTCCTTCTCATAACCCTAGGTGACCAAGGACATCTCCCCTGGGCCTACCACCCTAAACAGAAATATCTATCCTATTGAGGTGACAGTGGTAGGATAGTCTCAGTTTCACTAGTTTTCCCTCCTTTCACACATCCTTTACTCTAACTACAAATTGTGCGATAAAATTTTGAAATGTTATCGCACATTTTGTAGTTAGAGTAAAGGATAGATGGAAAGGAGGCAAACTGGCGTAACTGAGATTATACTACCACTGTCACCTCAATAGGATATCTCTTTTTGTTTAGGTTGGTAGGCCCAGGGGAGACGTCCCCGATGATCTGGGGTTTTGAGAAGGAAAAGGCTGAGTAAATTTATCCCCCTCACAAGTCACCACCGATCAGAAAGTCGGGATTAACAACCAATAAAGATAAAAGTAACCAGAAGTGTACCTACCTGAGACAAAGCAACAAGAAAACTATGCATGTGCAAGATCACTTGTTGGCTAGTACTTCATATAATCAAAGAATTTCTGATATAAATAAATTGACCAATATTATAAGTGAAGCAAGTAAATGATACAAACTAGCAAATGATTACAATATATCACTTCTGTTGGAGTTACTACACACACACCTAGGATTTATTTTTCCTAAGGTTTTATTTGTTTATTAATCATAATTAGTCATTATCCAATCTCCTATATTTTAGGATATGATATTCCACCTGGAGAATATTCTCTTTCAGTTCACACTTCAGTTTGNTTTAAGAGAGAATATCCCACCTGGAGAATATTCTCTTTCAGTTCACACTTCAGTTTGACTAGTTGAGTTGAGTTTAGATGTTGCATTGGGATCATCACCATGCAA
This sequence comes from Picea sitchensis, assembly GCA_010110895.2. Classification (NCBI taxonomy): domain Eukaryota; kingdom Viridiplantae; phylum Streptophyta; class Pinopsida; order Pinales; family Pinaceae; genus Picea; species Picea sitchensis. The sequence goes on from SNQJ01S0099858.1 coordinate 57,461, forward strand.
CATTGGGATCATCACCATGATAATTCGACCTTGCCTTGCTATCATCACCAAAGTGGCACATTATCCTTGATTCCTTGAGTTAACTCCTCACTACTTTATGTTCAGTCAGTTAGTTGAAGACTAGTTGACTAGTTAACTCAACTAGGTGGCAGTTCACTCCCGTAACTACCTGAGAGACTAGAATAGGTGGCAGTTCACTCTCGTAACTGTTGGTGTGTGTCCAGATCACTCTAGACCACCACTATGGTGACTTGGTTCACCTCAAGTTGAACTCATTGAGTTATACAGAGTATATCATGTGTAAATTATTCATTATTCACAACGATTAATGAGAATTCTTTCCATTATTTCTCTCCTTCTTTTTCCAATTCTCTCTGCAAATGTGTGTATAATTTTTTAGCTAGATATATTTTGTGTAGGTCAACACATTTACATGGTATCATATCCGATGGAATTCTAAGCAAAATCTACACCCAAAAAAATTTGCAGGTACAAAATATTGAAGACATCGGAAAGATGGAATTCCAAAAAGAATTCATTCTTACACCTTACAACTATTTTGCATGGAAGGAGAAAATAGCCATACATCTCCAATACAAAGGGTTGTATAGGTTAACCATGAATATAGATACAGAGCTGACATCAGCCATAAAAAAATCCAAGTACTTAAATCACATGGATGAGGCACTCGGAACAATTTGCAATCTTATTCCTCCCGATCTCCTTTTTCATATATCTTCCTGTAAGACTCCCAATGAAGCCTAGACCATCTTGGAAGGGATATTTGGAAAATAGGATCACATGAAGGGACACATGTTGGAAGTGGAACTACTCACATTGGATCCAAAAAGTTTCGAGAATATCCAATATTTCTTTACAAAATTCAAGGATTTACTGTCGCAACTCAAAGCTTGCAGGGTTGATAAATAGAAGGAGGAGAAACAAATGGTTCTCACCATTATCTCCAAGCTTGGTCCTGAATTATCAGTATTCATATCTACATTCCATACTGTCATATTCGCCTCTGGATCCACCTGGAAGATGCCTTCTCTTGAAGACTTTATCGAATCCCTGACACAAGAGCAAACCAAGCTCATCAACATGGGCACAATCAAAGGCCCAAGGGCGCATGCACTCACTGTGCATGATGGAAGCCAAAAATATCATAGATCTAAAGATAAATATAATTGGAAATCTCATGCACATACGAAGAAGGAAGGGTACACAAAACCCTTCACCAATGCCTCCGGATCCAAAGGAGAAAAGAGAAGAAAAGGAGAGAAATTCACATACTGTCACAAAGGATTCCATTCGGAATATACATGTATGAAAAAACAAATAGATCTGATGTCTTAGATACTTCAACAAAACAACCTTTGAAATCGCATCCCCGAGGGTGCAAAGAAGAAGAAGCTAGAAGATCTGAATTCCAATAAAGGCAATTCTAGCCATGCGTTGATTGCCATCAACTCCTCTCCCGATGCTTGGATCATAGATTCAAGAGCATCACATCACATGGTTGCCTCATAACCAGTCTATTATTCTTTGGATGCATGCAAAGGTCCTCCTATTCTGATGGGGGACAATTTTTATGTCGAAGTCACTGGCAAAGAAAGGATTGAACTCACCAACGGAAGCTTCGAGAATGTGTTGCATGTTCCCAAGATTTCTGTCAACCTTCTCTCTATGTATCAAATGATGAATTATGGCACAGGAAAGAAATTTGTACTCACACCAAATTTCGTGGACATCTATGACATGCAAACCAACTCCAAGGTTTCTACCAGTGAGGTAAATCATCAGTCTAGATTGTATACATTTTCTGAATTCATTAAACCTGATTCTGGTTTATTGCTTACTCACGTTGATGAAAGTAGTAGGATATGGCACGAAAGGTTTGGAAATTTGAATTTCAGATACATGCAACAGCTTAGAAAGCACAGATTGGTTGATGGTCTACCAGACATCCATT
>SNQJ01S0099861.1:0-14444 GCA_010110895.2 Picea sitchensis
CATATTGGGAGTCGGGAGTTGGAAAAACTAGTTGCTTGAAATCACGAGTGGAGAAATCGCGATAAGGAAAGTTCCAAAATAGAAGGAAAGGTCAGCGTTGAATGTCATCGGGTCTCGGGGACTTGAGGGTACAATGCTCGACCACTGACTTCGTGAAATCGCAAAGTCCAATCCTCCAAGCGCAGAGAGGGGATCATGCAAAAAGTTCTGTGGGTGTAGATTTCCATGATAGGGAAATAGAAGGACATTAGAGTTCTTCAGGCCACGAAGGAAGGAAAGATCTTGTGAGAAGGCATGCTTGCGAGCGTGTGCTACGTCAGTTTGGTATCATAGCATAGAAAGGTTCTTTGCTTTCTGTAGCAGAGAAAGAAGAATTCACCATGCTGCCAAGGAGAGATAGACAATCAACCGATCCAGCGAATAGGGAAATGCCACGAAGAAGAGGCAGGCAGGTAATAGATCCAGTCATGGAGAGACAGATGCGTGATCTATGAGCTAGACTCGAAGACATGGAGACAACGCAAAGATGCACAGCTAGTGCAGGGGATCTGAGTGATTCCAAAAGAAAAGTTGAGGCTGAACGTGAAGAGGAATTTGTAGCCGAAGATGCATCAAACGAGTGTTTGATCAGATCTATTTCCAGGATGGGTGCAAGAGAAAAAATTGACATTCCAGTTTATGAGGGAAACTTGGATGCAGAGGAGCTTCTAGACTGGATTAGAGCTCTAGACACATACTTTGACTATGAAGATGTTGAGGAAGACAAGAAAGTCAAGCATGCTGTCACAAGACTGAAAGGACATGCAACATTGTGGTGGGATGAACTACAAGCTGATAGACGCTGCAAGGGTAAGTAGAAGATGAAGGAAAAATTCATCCCTAGGGATTATCAAATTACTTTGTTTAGGAGAATGAAGAACCTGAGATAGAAGCTGATGACAGTGAAATAATACACTGAGGAGTTCTATAAACCGAACATCAAGGCAGGTCATCGGGAAAGCGATGATGAAAAAGTTTCCAGGTATATGAATGGCCTGAGATATGATATCCAGGATGAGATGAGCATGGTCACCATCCGAACGATGGAAGATCCTTATCAGATGGCTCTGAAAGCTGAAGAGAAGCTGAGCCGAAAGCAGAGTCAGAGGGGCCGAGGCAGAAGTCAGCCTAGAGGCAAGTCAGTTGCCCAGGACAAATATCAGAAGCCCAAGGAAGACTTGAAGAAACCTCCAATTCGAACTGAGAGAGGTGGAACCTCACAACGAGGGCAGCAATATGATGAACAGAGAGGACAACATACTGAGCCAAGAGGATATTATGCTGACAACAACACTTTTCCTCGTACTAGAGGCAGAGGCAGAGGAAGAGGTGGAGTAATCACATGCTTCACATGTGGAAAGAATGGGCACAAGTCTTACGAGTGTCCAGAGAAAAAGAAGGACATTGGAGAATCTCACATCGCCGAAGCATAGAGGCGGGATGTTGAAGCAGAAGACGATGAAGGCAGAAGATCGTTGATGATGCGAAAAGTCCTTTTGACACCTGAGAAGGAGGTGGAGAGTACAATCCAAAGGACCAGACTTTTTAGGACTGCTTGCAAGACCAAGGACAAGGTATGCAAGGTCATCGTAGACAGTGGTAGCATGGATAATCTCATTTCAACAGAGATGGTAGAGAAGCTGGAGTTGGAGACGACTGATCATCCAAGCCCATATAGAGTTTCATGGCTATAGAAGGGACACCAGGTAACTGTCACTAAACAATGTTTAGTTGAATTCAAGATAGGAGGATATAATGATAAGATATTATGTGATTTCATTCCTATGGATATTTGTCATCTATTGCTAGGTAGATCATGGCAATATGACAAAAATGTGATTCATGATGGGCGAATGAACACATACACCCTAGAGAAGAATGGGAGTACACACATGTTGCTTCCAATTAAGGATAAGGAGGTGAAGCCAGAAGTAAGAAACACTGTACTTCTCATGAGTGGGAAGGAACTTCTTACAAAAGTTAAGAAGAAGGAGGATCCACGGTTCATTGTGGTCAGAAAGCCGAAGATTGTTCTGACTAGCACAAGGGTGGATGATTTACCAAAGGAAATTTAGGAACCGCTGGAAGAGTTCGCTGATATAGTTGTGGACGAACTACCTCGTTCGTTGCCACCGATCAGGAGTGTGAGTCATCATATTGATCTTATACCAGGAGCCAGTTTGCCAAACAAATCCACGTACAGGTTGACGCCGTAAGAGAATGAAGAGGTTAAAAGGCAAGTCCAGGATTTGATGGACAAAGGTTTGGTCAGAGAAAGCTTGAGTCTGTGTGTTGTTCCAACAATACTTAGTCCGAAGAAATATGAAGGCTAGAGGATGTGTACTGACTCAAGGGTGATCAACAAGAAAACCATTAGGTACATATTTCCATTTCCGAGGATGGATGATCTGATGGATTTCTTGAGTGGAGAAAAATATTTTTCAAAGATTGATTTGAAAAGCGAATATCACCAGATTCGCATGAGAGAAGGTGACGAGTGGAAGATTGCATTCAAAACCAACGAAGGGTTGTATGAATGGCTTGTTATGTCGTTTGTCTTAACAAATGTGCCAAGTACCTTTATGAGATTGATGAATGAAGTCCTGAGGGAGTTCATTAGGAAATTTTTCATTGTGTATCTGGATGACATACTGATTTATAGTAAATCAGTGGCAGAGCATCTGAAGCATTTGGCTACAGTGATGCAGAAACTACAACAGGAGAAGCTGTTGATAAATATGAAGAAGTCCTCATTCATGAAGACATAGCTCATTTATTTGGGTTTTTTTTATTTCGGCAAATGAGTTTAGGATGGATCCAGATAAGGTGGAGGTAATCAAGAATAGGCCATCACCGAGGAATGTATTCGAAGCGAGATTTTTTCACAGATTGGCTAGTTTCTACCAAAAGTTCATCAGGAATTTCAGTGGAATTAGTGCAGCGATGATGGATACAGTGAAGAAAAGACACAAATATTTTCACTGGACAGAAGAGGCTGAAAAGATTTTTAATCTGTTGAAGAGGAATATTACAGAACAACCAGTTTTGGTGTTGCCGGATTTCCAGAAAACATTCCAGGTGAAATGTGATGCAAGCGGATTTGCAATAGGGGCAGTCTTAAGCCAAGAAGATAGGCCGATAGCATACTTCAGTGAGAAGTTGAATGAAGCGAAATTGAAGTACTCCACATATGATAAGGAGTTTTATGCTATCATACAGGCACTGAAGAAATGGAGGCATTACTTGATACCGAAAGAGTTTGTATTGTACAGTAACAATCATGCACTACAATTTGTGACTCAATAAGAAAAGTTGAATCAGAAACATGTCAAATGGGTTGAATATATGCAAAATTTCACTTTTGTGATTAAACATATTTCTGGTACTGCTAACAAAGTTGTTGATGCTTTGAGCAGGAAGTGTTTGCTGTTGCAGGAGTTCAAAGTCAAGACGTTGGGTTTTGATGATCTCAGGGGCATGTACGTTGATGATCCAGAGTTTAAGGAGGCATATGAAGCAGCTAAGAATCCAGTTCTCAGGGATAGAAGACCAGGAGGAAAGAGTACTTTGAGTATCTAGTCAAGTGGAAAAACCATCCAATTGAAGATGCCAGCTGAAAAAGCGAAGAAGAGATCCAGAAGCATGGACAGACCGTGCAGGAGCTCATGGACAGGAGCCCATGAAAAGTTTCAAGTGAGAGAGTATGATGTAGGAGCATCTCCCACATCAAGCGAGCCAGCGTGGAAGACAATGGACAGTTGGACGAGCGCCAACACAAATTTTGAAATCACCTTGGAAGTTGTTGCACGATCATAAATGTAGCAATTTAATGAGGCGCACTTGTATATTTTAAACGGACCTTGAGCGGATTGCTCTCGTCCTTAGTAGGTAGGAGGCATTTAAAGTAGTTAATGCAGGTAGATAGAATTTAATTCTAGATTAGACTGTTTGAGAGCGTAAGAGGGAAACAGGATATAGACAACCTCATTGTGCATTGTAACATTATTGAAGAAGCAGGAGAGCATAGAGAAGAAGCAGAGAAGCTGTGCAAGAACACCCATGTACTGATATTTGAATTAATAGAAGAGATTGATTCAAAATTCATGGTTTTGTGTTGTTCTATGTGTAGTGATGTTGAATGATATGCTTATGAATGTTTGCTTCCTGTTATACATTTGATTTATATGCTGTGTATAAGATTTCATGTTTTAGTAGAAGTCTGAGAGGAAGGACGAATGAGTTTCAATTGTTTCTCTATTTGAGCTGAGAGTTTCCTACAAGGAGTGCAGTCGAATTGTCTACAAGGAGTGCGTTGACAGAAGGGTTCAGATAGGGTTGCTTTTGTTCTGATTCTCTCAAAAAGGTGCAGACAGGCACAGGAGCCGTGCAAAGAGTGCACATGCCAAGTGAAGTTCAGGGTTGCAAACCTGAGCGAGAGTTGAAAGACTGGTGTTGTAGGTGTGTGCAGAGTCGAGGGACTTCAACACTTAGACGTGGTTGAAGGTTTTTCGCAAGGGGTGCGTGCAAGAGTTTTTCTGAAGGACTTGAAAGTCGTGGAGAAGCTCAGGAAGGGTAAGGCCTTCAAATTCTTTTGAGGGAAGCATAGGGAAGCTGGGACTGAAGTTCTGTAAGAAGTGACACAAGTTGGCACGCAGGTGGACGAGTTCTGCGGAGGAATACATAGTCATTTCGCTAGATTTCATCAGGAGGAACGGACGGTCAGTATTCTCCGAGAGGGACTCGCGAAATCCCATGAGTCGTTAGATCTCACGGAGAAGAAGGGGAGATACACGAGTATTCCCATAATGTTCAAAGCTCAGGAGGGGCAGAGCCGTAGATCCAAGTCACGAGGACTGTTGGATTTACACGCGAATTCGCATATCGGGGTTTTGTAGGTTGAAACTCCGTAGTATTGCAACAAGAATCGAAAAATCACGATACGCGATATCCCGATGACTACATAAACAGTGTGGGGCCATAGGAGTTAGTGATGTGGACAGGTGGCACTTCATATCGGGGTTTCACAGTGAGAAGTCCCGAAACAATTGCATCAGGATTTGCGATACAGCAAAATATGAAATCCCGATAGGGGTCATGAGGCGTTGAAAATTCAACTTACGAGAGCATCAAAGTTTCGGCATATAGAGAGTTGGGAGCCGAAAAAACTAGTTTCTTGACATCGCGAGTGGCGAAATCACGATAAGGAAAGTTCTGAAATAGAAGGAAAGGTTAGTGTTGACTATCGTCAAGTCTCGGGGACTCGAGGGTACAATGATCGACCACTAACCTTGCGAAGTCGCGAAGTCAAATCCTTCGAGTGCAGAGAGGGGATCGCACGAAAATTTATGTGGGTGCAGATTTCCCCGATAGGGAAATAAAAGGACATTAGAGTTCTTTGGGCCATGAAGGAAGGAAAGATCTTGTGAGCGGGCATGCTTGTGAGCGCGTGCTGCGTCAATATCGCTTCCTCTTTCCATTGTCATCCTATCTCCACTCGAGTGCTCCTGTGATATTGTGTATGGAAGGGAACACAAACCAACCAAAGTGAAAAAAATAATATACTCAAAGAGAACCTATGTATGTGATCAATAAATCATACAATAAAATGAGATGAGTTTTATGGGAAATAAACATATCATTGTACTATATAATAATGAAAGTGGAGATTACAACCAAAGCCTTGATGTTGCAAGGTCCTCTTCCAACGACCCTTTTCTCCAACAAACACACCTTCTCTAATATTGAATGAAGAATATCCACAATGACTTGATGAACTAGAATGAGGCTCTCAAGAATGATCCAATGCAGAAATCTCCATACAATCTTAGCCAGTTCAACCTTCATTAAGCTTAAAATAAACCTTATGTGTTGAATTAACCTTTTCCATGAGAGATCCCTCTTTATATAAGGGAAAGAGAGGTGGTTAAAGATATTAGGATGATCCAACCAAATCAGAGAAGCCAGTGGGATCCCAACCATACAGACACCACCTCACCATATAGAAGATCCCTTTCTAAAACTTTCGTGAAACTTAACCTTTTCTTAGCCTTTTGACATAATTGCACCCTAGCTATAGAACAGCTTGCAGAGACATTGCAAACCAGTTTTAGGGAAGAGTGCGATGACCAGGCATCGTCACATCCTACTTATGGTGCAACCTACGATGACCTTCCTTAATAGGGTTTTTTGGAAGAGAAAGGCAATCACTTTACTCATGGAGTAAGGCTCTTTTTGGGAACATGAACACATGTTGTCAATGGATCAATATGATGACTAAAATAATCTATAACATTTTTCTATGGTACATCAACAATCTATCAAACCATTTTCATTATCAAAATGATTGTTCGATCTAGACCATTTTATAAACTAGAAAATTCATCTCTATTAGAAATATCAAACCACATTCTGAACTGGAAAGCAACTGCTCAACCTTGACCATTTTTCAAACTGAAAATTGACTGTACCTAAATAAATAACATATCAGTGCTCCCACCCAACCTAGGAGTACTCTCTTCCTTTTTCAATAAATAGGTTGTCTCCATGAGCCCCAACTTGTTTCTTAAGTATGCAAAATTTTCATCTTGGACAAAGGCCTTACCAAAATATATGATATCTACTCATCGGTGTAGATATACAAGAGAATCACTTCTCTCTCCTAGACTTTATCACAGAGAAAAAAATTCTTGATCTTAATGTACTTCAGTCTATGATGGAATACTGGTTTTCTCTAAAGGCTTCAAATAGCTCTAATAATTACAATATATCATAGCTGAAACTACTACTTTTGTTTCGTGTTATCTCATGACATCGTGGAAAATATCAAACTTAAACATATCCAAGTAGCACCTCTTCTATCATCATGAGAGTTTGTCATGTATTAGAAATCCATCATCTCAGACTTCAGAGTAACCATTCTGATACACAATTTCTGTCATAGAAGGTTTTCACCATGCTTCTACTATATATATAAGATACTCTCCATACAAGGTCTTCTTATATATACATACATGGGTCTCTTTTTGGTATAATATTCTTTCTTTTATTTGGGAAGAACAATTTTTTACATGTAAATTCCAATCCATGGATACTACAGGAGGTATATCTAGTTTACTGGGACGAGCCATCATCATAGTCTTCTCCCTCCTTCTTGAACAACCTATGAATCTCGCAATGCTTCCATTCATAATTATTTTCATATTTTATTACATCCACTTTTCTTTATCATAAATTTCATTTCTCCTACTTGATTGCTTCTACTAGGTTCAAACCAATATGGTAGTCTTGTGATTCTTGGTATCATAACTAGTTGTTTTGTATTTTCTTTCTTTCTTGGAATCTTAATGTTCTTCCTCATGGTTCTGTTTAGCTATTGGGTCCATGGAGTCTTCTATAGATTCCATGCCCTAAATATTCCAAGTTCTTCCTTTCATCATAGGATCATGGATGTAGATGGACAACCGAGGATACTTTAAGGCTTCTTTTAGAAGAAGACTTCTTCTGAACACATGTTGCTTATCATGGCTTCTACTTTTGATGGGAACATGGATAGATAATTCATAATACTCAATGAATCATAACATTTAGGATTATAACCCTCATAATCCTTTCTTAATACATGAATGCATTCTCTTCTTTTGTATTTCTGTAATAAGCACCCTTCGTGTAAGAGAGTCCATGTTTCTATCTGCATCATTATTGCCTTTTGCAAAGTGTTACAAGTATTTTTATAATTTCCTCTTGGTTGCTGACTTCTTTCTATTTTGACTTCTTATGGGTCTCTTTAGGTTTTATTCTGATTTTGGCTTCTCTGGAAATTTTTACTTTTATAATAGCTTCCATAGGAATTGTTACCAAATATTGTCAATGTACTTCATCTTTTCATGTGTATTTCTTGACTTGTAGTCATCATGATAATAATCCTTATCTTTTTATTCTTCCATAGGTATTTTTTCCCTTGAACATCTTATTTTCTAAGAAATAGATATACAAGATATGTACAGGAACTATGTAAACATGCTATGTACATGAAATTTGAAGAATATTGTTACCTTGACTTACAAGAAGAAGTCTCCTTCATTGTGCTTAGCTTTCTTTGAGGCTTCATTTTCTTCGGAAACTATTGTTTTGTGTGTTTCCTTCCTTTTATTTAACTTGGGAAAGTGGTTCTTGTAGTGATCATATCTTCGATAGTTGAAGCATTGTATTGTTGAAAATATCCTTTTCATGATTTTGTTTCTTCCTTAAGCCAAACTTCTTCTTATTCCTGAAATTCTTGAATTTTACTACAAAGGCTTGATCATGATATTTCTTTTGGGATTTCTCTTTTGTGTTAATCCTTGATTCTTCTTGTGCACATCAAGTCAAAATATCTTCAAATGTAGGATACTCCTTTCTTATGTTCATGCTTACAGAAAATTCATCCCATGTCTTGGGAAGGCCATTGAGTACTATATTTACTAGTTTCGTCTCTGAAATGATTTCTTCAATAGCTTGTAGTTTTTCTCTTGATGTTATGTTGTCATCATAATTCATTTTCATGTCACAAAGACCATTCATCAGACTCATTACTTCTCCAATGTTTTTTACTAAGAAGAAGTTAGTTAGGGCACCATGCATATTCTTAGATGAGTCAAGATGAGAGATGTAGGGTATCAAGTGGTCTTTTACAAAGTCCACTATGATACTCATAGCGTTGATGCCATTGTTCTTGAACTTTTCCATAAATGCAATGTTCTGAGGTTCCTTCTCTTTTCCTCCTTCAACTTGTGGTTCCATGATATTTCCTTTCACGATATCCAATAATTTATTCTTGGAAAGGATGAGGCCAATCCTTGTCTTCCATTCTCTGAAGTTAGAAGCCCCTTCTAATTAGTTTTTTGACTTCATAAAATAAGTCATGACTGTTTTGACATGGTCAACTTTTGACGTTGACTTGGTCAACCTTTGACTTTGACCAAAAAATAAGCCTTGAAATATTATATTGTTGAGAGTAGTAGGAGGTTATCTATACTAGGGAGCACTAGGCTATCCAAAAATTAGGTCAATCTCTTCACTTAAGGTGCCTTAATAAGAGGGTTCGGGTTTTGTTGTTGCAACAAAACTTTGACTATAATTGCAAATGTAACTGAGAAAATCCTCCCAATATATCTTCCAGTGGTTAGATTATCTAAAGATAGTGTGGGTCCATAACCTGTTAAAAAAGTAGGTGTGCGCGTTTCACCATAGACAATATAAAAATATTATCACCCAACCATAGGTCAAAGCCACCCCCTAACACCTTAACCTTGAAAAAGAATAATTCTGGAAGCAAAACCTAGGCCTAATATCTGATCAAGGTACCGTATCACTCTCCAAATATAGTGTGTGAAGAATAAAGTACAAACCATAACCAAGAGAGAGACCAAGCCTAAAATAGAAAATACAAGTTGTAGTAGCTACAGTGAAAACTACTCTCTAGACTTGTGCACAACTAAATTTCTGCAGTTTCGAGTGAATGTGTGCTAAATGAGATCTAGCGCTATGTATTTATATTATTCCTTCTTACATGTCTGGTCTAAATTCTCTTCTTGGGGGATGAAAATAAATATTAAATTAATATCTTTAGTTGACTTGTCTTCTAGGCTTATTATTCAGATATTTGGGGTTTCTCTTGCTTCCTAGAATATTCTAGTCTTGTCAAGGTTACATGTGGAGGTTAATACCTCCTGCAACTACCATAATATGAACACTCTGGTGGTATAAATGGTGGATATAAAAACATAGTATGCACTACCAATCTTGGCAAGGATAACATATATGCATCAATCTTCCTTCAAATCTAGTTTGTAGTCTATACATAAAAGTCATTAACAAATTTTCTAACTACTGGGATTCAATAATATTGTGTTTACCAAACAAAACTTGAATCTTTTCCCAAGCTTCATCGAGGGCATCAATTCCTTGAAGGAGAAACCTTAAATCAGGAGAGGTGGATATTTCGATTAGTCCGCATGCTTCTTTACTTTTATTATCCCATTTGAATTTATTTTCATCATAAATGGGTTATTGTTATTTTTCCAAGGTAATCCGATACAATCCTTTACTTCTTAGTACATCCTCCATATGGGATTTCCATGACAATTAGTTGGTACTAGTAAGAAAAATATCACTGGGAGAATCCATTTTGAAATATGCAGAGAATATGGATTTAAAGGATGAAATTGATGGTCTATATGGAAATCTCTTGAAAAAATAGGTTGTTTAAAACTATTTGTGTAACATCCCGCTCTTGCGAGCACATGTCATTGACCTATTCTTTGAGGACTCTTGCGTGGAAGTGATCTGATTATAGTATATGGTTGTTTGTTTCACTTATGGATTCTTATGATGATGTTGATGGATTATGATTTATGTTGTTTTGATATCCATGTATTGAAAGATGTTATTGACGAGTTTCCCCTGAGTGTGTAGGACACTTGAGAGATTGAGGATGTCGATGGAATCAATGGACCTCCTTGGAATCCATATTGAGTCAGGGAGTGGATTGTATTGGTTTGAGTATTTCATTTATGCATATGTGACATATGATCGATTATATTATGATGATGTTTATGGATCATTGGAAATGTTTTGTTGATGGATGCAGGCTAATGATTTCTTGCTAATATAAATCACATAACTAGTAAAGGGGCCATGCACATATAATATATATTGAGGGAGAGGTGTGGCATCGTCCCTGTCACATCCTACTAGTATGCCCTCCATGGCTCAAATTGTAGGTTAATGATTACCTAGTTTGAGAGGTCCACGATGTCATGAGGGCAGAATGAGACAGTTGCTCACAAAGATTTTTAAGGGGCGCATAGTAATGTAGGGTCCTTATTCATTAGAATCCCTTAGTCTCTCACAAAATCACCCAAGTGGAGAATTAACTCCAAGGTTTGAACAACCACCAAAACTAGTCAAAGGAGAGTGGCACCCTTGGATCAAAAAGTGCATTTTGAAGGGCATGTCACGTAAATAAAAAAATAAGTCAATGTATCTAGGTGGCCTAGAAAACCCTGATCGAATAATCAACCTTGTAAAATATTGATCACTGTCAGATCAATCGATTAATCAATTAGTTAAGGATTCAATTTATTAATTATAATCCCTATAAGATTCCAAGCTTTTGTAATTAAAAATTAATTAATCCAAAGTCTAAGTTAGTAAGAAGACTAAAAACTGAATTTATAAATTAAATAATGAGAGGAGGAAGTAAATCAATTTAATAAATTAAGGAAAATAAAATAAATATAAATATTGATTTGATACACATATGTGCAAGTAATTACCAAATTGGAATTTAATATTATAATGAAATAATGCTAAAGGAATGGATACCCATAGAAAGAAATATAGATTCTAGTTAACACTATTGTAACTAGGAGAAGATTCCTACTTTAAATCAACTCATATTTAGTAAGGTGTCAATCATTAATTGGAAATACCAAGAATAAAGAGACAACTAGGACTGATTTAAGGAGCACTTTTATGAAGGGTGAGGGAAATTGAATTTTATTAAAATAAATTATGGAGTTTTCTTGTGCAACTTATGGAGAGGGTGACAAGTGTATGGGTAAAATAATTCTTAATTAATTATTTAAAAAGTGAATTAAATGTGTAAATGAATGTTTCATTAAGGAAACTTCTATAAAACAAATGGGCTAGATGAGGAATGGAACACGGGTTATGGGTAAAGTTATGTTGCAAAAATTTTGACTAGTTTTATTTGTGAGAGTTGGGATACCCATCTTGAGAGAGAGTGGTGGATATACCTTGCGAGGTGATGTCAGAGCTATAGGATTTTTGGTTGTGTGTGTCCACAAACGCTATAATGTACCTCAATTTTTCCATAAAAAAAAAAAAAAAATTATGGAACATTAATCTCCAATTTCATTTTAGCAGATTCGTAGTTAAGAGGAGGTAAAATTTATTCCCACTATAAAATATTTGTGAGGTATCTTATGTTCAGAATATCAAACGATGACATTTCTACCCAAACCTATCTCACTTTGAATCATAAATCTTATATTGATAAATCTCCACAAGTCTAATAATTCCCTGAGGTCCCAAGCTATTCTAATGCTCACATATATATCTATGTATTATATTAGACTTAGGACTTATATCCCTAATATATCCCTTAAACATGAAATTCTATACTTATGTGCAAGGAAATGTCATTTGACCTTTGGATTAATATATTCATATACTATACATAAAGTAATGGGGTTGGGAATGCACACTCTTGGTAGAATATTAATGGCTTGATATAAGTTTCTAGGCATTATTTTGTTTGGCCCAAATCATCGAACATATTTCCTATGATTAATGGTGGTTAATGATATTCCAGTCACCATCTACATAAAGGTTTGGGTAACAGAACCCCACACTACCACTCGTTTAACTCTCCCTTAATGGGGTCTCAACTGGACGATGTCTCAATTGATTGACAAGTTAACTGAAATGAAAATAGTTAGAGTTAAAGGGTTCCAACTGGTCGTGTCATGAAGGGACTGCTCTTAAATTCATGTTTCTTGATATGAGGAGAAGGGTTTCTTGTCATATAGCAATTAAAACTCTGAACCTGCTATTAATGAAGACTGTGCGTGTGCGAGTTTCAATGGTTTTCACCTGACCCCTACTCCAATATGGTTGTGCCAACTATGCCCCATGACATGGCGAGGCCAACCTTTGTACCCTCAGCATTTAATCTCCATTGTAAGAGATCCTTTAGGATTAATTGAGTTTTCTATTGTAATTTGTGAAGTCCTATGAAATGGCTTTGTGTTTTTATTTTCTCAGCGGGGAAGATTGTCATCTTGGAGGATGTTACCCAGTGGAAATAGGCATCACTATCCTTCCTCCATGGTAAGTTCATGATTCTACTACAACCTAGTAATTGAGTGGAACCATGGGGTTTTCATTATAGTGGAAGAAAACCTTGTATTGTAATTCTGATTATTATTTTTAATTAAGTTTCCCCATTATCATTATTTTTCGTAGCTTACTAGATTGTTTTGTCTCCTAGATAAGTAGATTCTTATGGTCATTTTATTCTAAATATTTTTGACAGGGCTCAACGTCTCGTTCCCTTGTTTCCGATTTCAAAAAAGTTACACATGTGTTAGTGCTCGTATGCACTTTACCCTTAGGGTTTTGTTGTCCTGTTACATTCTTTACAGTGTTGTTGTTGATATGTATTGATGCCTAGCATTGAACTTCTGCGAGGATACGCGGGGTTCTAGTCTGGATTTGAAGATCCACACTATGTATTGCATTTCTTTTAAAAAAATAATTCCACCCTTCTGTAGTTTTCATCAGACCCTTAGCTGGTCCTTATGATTATAATGCTTCCTTAAAGGCTATTGAATTCCTATTCGATACAAAAGAAAATGTGAGTTATGTGTTTCGAACAGTTCATTAGGGATAACCCTACAACATATAATATTTGAGTTTGTAAACCTTTTGGGATTAAGTGTGTTTCCTACTGTTATTATGATTGTCTGTGGGTATTATACGCCATTGAAGCCTCGTAAATTCAACAAGAAACTTAAATTTGTATTTAGCGTTGATTGAAAATACCCTCTTCAACACAAACAGTCAGTTCATGGTACGTTTTGATGTCAACATTAACATATAGCATTTTATTATGTGTGTAATGTTTACATGATGCCTTCATCCTGCTCACATGACACGACTTATGCTATTCGTATTTTAAATGTTAATATTGTTTCTTCATTTCATCTCATGAATAATTTGATTTATACGCTTTTGGTACCAACTCTAATGATGGGACCTTGTTGTTGCAAGGGTACCCATCAGGATGTTCTTGGACCAATCTCCCCTCGACCTGGGATGTCTAACCAACCAAAACGTGATAGAGAAAGGATGCTAGATCTATAAGTTGTAAGTTAAGTGCAACTATGAAATAAACCTTTCCCGTCATTTATCATTCTGTTGAAAGTTTCACTCGTCTTGCTTCTGTTATATATTACTAATGTTAATTTTAAACCCTTGTAGGGACTTCGATCATGCACAAATCCGGATACAGACTCCTATTATTCATGTAAAAGGTATTCGGGTTTCATTTTACCACTCTTGAAGGAGTAACCTAGGTTTTTAAGGATTGATAAGATTCCAAAACCCGATGGGTGAAAAAGTCCATTCCTAAGGACAGTACGTTCTTTAGTTATTTATCTCTAAATTTAACATAAGGGCATAAGGACCATAGCCTTATTACTATGTAACATACTTGAATCATATAATTAGAATATGATTGTATATCACATTTAAAGTTTTATATTCTATTTTGGGATGGAAAAACGAACAGTATCTTTTTTTGAGCAATAGATATGTTATAAGACTATTTTTGGAATGAA
>SNQJ01S0099861.1:18561-49592 GCA_010110895.2 Picea sitchensis
AGAAGGGGGCACATGAGTGAAGAACTGGGGGAAAACCTCTGTCAAGAGGGGTTCATTGGAATTGTTGAGTTATTTGTAAACCAGGAATGAGGAATAAAGATGATTTTTTATCTGTGACTATGAGATTCATCATGGTTGATTTCTTTCAGCATGTTCTTCTCCTTTTCAACTGTGTTATATTTGTTTGGAATTCATTTGATATGCTCCTTACTCACAGTTGATGTGTTATCATTTCCATAATGTTATTTCTTCCTTATTCCGTCACAATTGCGTTTCATTTCATTTTCTTCTAACTAATGTGCTTCGTTATACTTTAGTACGACCACTACTATAGCGAATGGATTATGGTTTTCTGTAATTGTTTATTGTCTTTCCTCTGCACCAGCTATCAGCGGGTGTAAGACCAATCTGCATTTTCAGAATTCTCCATATATCCACTGCTACATCATTTTTTCCTTTTTCTTTCTGCTACCGCATCATGACAATCAAAGCGCTGAAAGATAGACTTACTTTGCCTCACTTTCCGCAAGTTATTTGACCTCTACTATTGTCTCCTTCTTTCGGTTTTCATTTGACTCCATGCTCAATGGACCATTTCCCTGGTTTAACCCCCAAACTCTAAAAATCCAAGACCATCATTTACCCATAAATCTACCCACCATTTGACGCTTCCTTAAATTCATATTGTGACATTTTTCGANCTTTCGGTTTTCATTTGACTCCATGCTCAATGGACCATTTCCCTGGTTTAACCCCCAAACTCTAAAAATCCAAGACCATCATTTACCCATAAATCTACCCACCATTTGACGCTTCCTTAAATTCATATTGTGACATTTTTCGAGAGATCCCACTTAGGTTGGAGGAGGGCAGCTTCCAATCCAAAGTGGTTTGAGGTTGCCTCGGGATTGATTTGCTGCAACCCATTTCAGTTCTGAGTGTCAACACCTCCTACCTACTAAGGACGAGACTAATCCACTCAAGGTCCATTTACAATATACAAGTGCGCTTCATTAAATTGCTACATTTATGATCGCACAATAACTTCCAAGGTGATTTCAAAATTTGTGCTGGAGCTCATCTAGTTGTCCATTGTCTTTCGTGCTGGCCCGCTTGATGTGGGAGATGCTCCTGCATAAGATATTTAAACAGTATGTTTCCCATCTCTTTCTAGATATTAAACTCAATGATTAGATCTTAGGGAAAGCCTCATGTTCTTTTATGTTTTGTTCTAGATCTAGGTGGATGTAGGGAGATCTATTTATTTCTTCATTTATCGATATCTCTCGTAAAACAATTGGCGACCATACTGGCGATGCAACCTCCTTTTGATTTTTTGCTTCCCATTTTACCTTAGCTTTCCCTCTTCTAGTAAATTCCATTCTCTGAGTCTGTGGGTGATCCATTTAGACTCCTTGGGTTTAGAAGTTCCTTCGGATTTTTTTCCTTTCTTCCAAAATTTTCAAATTTGGAGAGATTGTTGCACTCTACTTCATTGACATCCCACAACGAACCTAAGATGTTGCTCTCTGCCTAGCCAATCCAGTGCGACAACATCGCACTCTTCTTTCCCAGTGGCCTGCGACGACCTTAGTTCATCTATCTGTGTCTTATACCCAACTTGCGATGACCTTAGCTCATCTCTTTGTGTCTTATACCCAGCCTACGACGACTCCTGTAGATTTTGATGGAGTAAGTCAGCTTTCCTTTTATCACCCAGATTTGACTTAGTATCCTGGGGTGAAATTCCTATGCCCATGATTGATTGATTCTTGATTTTGAAGCTTGCTTGTGATTGGTTTTCAGTGATTTAAAGTCTTTCTTTGTATTTTGCAAGTTTTTTCTTTCGCTCATTATCATAAGGATATAATCTCGGATATTCAGCTGGGTGATTATTTGACAAAACATATTTGGTTTGTCTACACTAAAAATTTGATTTGGGAATTGTGTTGAGAATGTCTTGATTTTACTGGATTACGTTTTCCTTCCATTATCAGATCTTTGATTTTGTCTTAGAAAGGAAGAATTGAATTCATTTATTCTTTTTAGGTAATCCCTTATACAAAAAAATTACATTCAAAATATTTGTAAAGAGAAGAAATTGGAAAAAATTTGGTTCATGATTGATTGTGTTCATTCGGAATTAAGGAATTGCAATTGGTAGCTTGTTGTACTTCAAAATAAATACCTTCTAACTACTGTAACTAGAGTTCATTGAATGGAAAATTTCACATTCATCTCTTTTTTCATTTTATTGGGTCAAGGTCACAACATCAATAGTTTCACTTCCATCTCCCTTTTTGAGTAAGAAACAACCTCTAAAACACAGCGTAAATTTAAAATTGATTGTTAACTTTTATTTTCTAGGGATATTTTTGACCATCATTAGCTAGGATAGTTCTTTGGAATAGGTTGTGAGGTACACTCTTCAAAGCATCAAAACACACAATAGTATCTTGTGATAGAGAGAGTTCAAATCCAATTGCTACATTTTGTCCTGGGAAGCCCTTCTCACACAAGGGTCAAACCTGAGGTCGCATTAAGACTAGCAGTGTTACTCACCCTCCTTTATTGGTCTTGATCTATAGATTGTGTGCATTATGGGGGTCACTTGAAGGTATGCACACAATTATGAGTGGAATCCTTTCAAGTTGATTTCGGGCTAGATGACCTGCCTTTGCGCGTGGATTGAACTGTCGATTGTTTCCCTAGGAATTACTGTTGTAGTTGGTAACCTTAGTGTTCTACCTCTCTAGGGTCTTTACACGAGGTGACTGTGGAGGTGCAAGTCTTCATGGTACCTAGAATCGATGTTGGCCAAAATCACTCGGGCTCCTTGGAGGGTATAACCATGATTATGTGTGGGATCTTGCACCAAGGTGTAATTTTGTTAAGAAGGTCGTCAACATAACTTTTCCACCCGCTTATCTCATCCCCTTCTTGTCTTGATTTTGCGATGTTGGATTTCATCACCAACTAGTGACTTCGAAATAACAAGGTTTGTTTGCTTTGTTTGATTCCTATATTTTATTAGTGAGTTTTGTTTGCTTCCTCTAGTCGGCCATAGATTTTCTTAGTTCTTTACTTGGCTCAAGTAATAGTGGCCTTCTCCGTTCACATAGGATGCAAGGTCTACCTGTGAAAAATATGGAAGGTTACCAACCCTTGCCTCCCAACTCACCAGAAGGCTCTCCAGAGGTAGTAGTCAACAATGAGATAGCTTCTGAAGTTGGAAGCACACACTCTTTAGAGGCATTCAAACTGCCCCCTCTTAGACTAGATGCACGTATACTTTGCATGAACTCGTCTGGAGAATTTTTTTTTTTTGATAATACTGAAATACCTACCGGACCTAACAAAGGATCTAGAGTAGAGGATCCACTTTTTCACAGTGAATCATTTAGGACCCCGACTCACACTGTTGGAACTTCCTTTCCTAGTTCTATCCCTTTGACAGTACATGATCTGTACGGTAACCTAGGAGCGAGTCTTGATCGACCTATGGAATCACAAGTGCCTAATATGTTTGTTACCTATACGGTACCTTTAAACCATTTTAGTGGTACTACCATTCCATACCAGTTGTTGATTAGTTCTCACTCAATTCCTACTCTCCAAATGGACCATTCTACTATGGTCCCACAATATACCACGATTCCTACTGGAAATTTGGTTATCTCCCAAGATCCAATTGGGACACCACTTCCACCTAGATCGAATATGTCACTTCCCCCCAGGTATAGAGTTCTGAATAATTTTGTTTCTACCTCAACCCAGGTTCCATCTGGAGTTTTTGGACTTTTTTTTCCTCCTAGGTATAATTTAGTTGTTGTTTTTGTTCCTACACCTACCTAGGTCCTTTCTGGAGGGTATTATGTTCCTCCTCCACTTTCGCTTGGAGGATCTGGCCCTAGTGGCTCCAATCCACTTGGAGGCACCAGTCTTTATATAAATTCTGATTTCCACATTCCTGTTGGAGGTCAACCTCAAGTTAAGGGACAACCTTAGATTGGGACATAAAATAAACTTGGGGGGTAACCTTAGGTTGGATTCCATAACCCACTTTATGGACAGAACACACCTATGGTATAATCTCTACCTTGGCATCTTCCTTTACAAGGAAATCTACAACCTTTTGTACCCCCTAACCTCGGTCAACCATATCCAGGTTCTTTGAATCTCGCTTGGGGTCTAAACATTAAATCTAGTGTTCCTTTCCAAGGGAACATCTCTAATCAACCCAACCCTATGGGCTATGTGTATATAATTCCTCTGCAATCAAATCTTTCAAGATTGTCTCCTTATTTGCAGACTCCTTATGGTCCCACTGGTATACCTATAGGGCTTCCCCCTCAAAACTACCATTTCCACAAGTGAACCGAAAATTGCCTTTCCTGGCCACTTTGGACTTACCTAATCTTTCTAGGATTTTGAATGATCCTATCTTACATTCTCCTTACTAGCCCGTCATACTAGCCAAGTTAGCATCCAATATTTGTAATTTTGACGATCGAGCAGGAGAAGATCTGAATAATCATGTTATGACTTTTCTTCTATGGTGTTCATCCAATTCCTTGATGGATGACTCCGTCAGATTATGAATTTTCCAACAAACTCTCATGGGTTCGACAAAAAATGGTACATCGAGTTACTGCAAGTTTTATTCAATGAATTTAACACCCTAGCCATGGTATTTTTTACACATTTGCAATTACCAATTCAATACAAGACGAGAACCGAAATTTTGAGTTCTTTCAAACAATCCTCCTACACTCATATTTCCAATCACATTCATGAGTGGAGGAGAAGAATAAGTTTAATCAATGTTCCTCTTCCTGATCAACTATTGGTCGAGTGGTTTACAAAATCACTCATTGGACCTATCACTCATGATGTCGCCATGGGTGGTGTTGTCACTAAAGAGCAGGTGATTAATTGTGCTTAGTTTCTCAATCTCGTTTATTCATAAACGAGAACACTTTATGATATGATCCCTGATGCTCCTAATCCTTCCACAAACCCTACCCAAAAACCTCCAACAACTTCTCATGTTGTTGATGGTGCGATTGATATCTTCCACGCTGAGTCCCAGTCAATGCAAGCTAGTCACACCAATACCAAACCTAATAATTTTAATGCACAAAATACTCCTGCTCCTACTCCTTCCACTAGTAAGACTGCCAAAGTTAATTATGTTCAATCCTCCCCTACCAGAAAGAATAAAAATAAAAATAAAGGGAAGGATAAGAACAAGGAGGAAATAAATAATAATCCAAAATTTGATAAAGCCAAAACACAAATCGCTGATGAGAAAGACAAACGTAAGCATTGTTATGCCTGCTTTATTTGTGTTGACGATCATTACATGAAATATTGTCCAAGATGCGCCGAAGTTACTAAGTTATTTCAAGGGATCAAAAAACCTCCTACACCTGTCGTTTTGTCACAACCTTTCCCTTCTGAGCAAGAAGCCCAACTAGTCATTCATGACCAAGCTACCCCTTCTACCTCTTCTTATGTCCTTATGTATACTAGTGATTCTAAAAAGAATGAAGTTGTAGTCGCAACTCGAGCCAAGGATTACTCTCCGTTAAAAGAAAAAGTTGATGATATACCACCTTCGTTGGTTCAACCTGTTATCACACTAAATTGCCTTGGGTCTTTTAGTTTGTTTTCAGATTTCTTTTCAAGCCTT
Source organism: Picea sitchensis (assembly GCA_010110895.2). Classification (NCBI taxonomy): domain Eukaryota; kingdom Viridiplantae; phylum Streptophyta; class Pinopsida; order Pinales; family Pinaceae; genus Picea; species Picea sitchensis. Next base: position 24,257 of record SNQJ01S0099861.1, read on the forward strand.
AGATTTTAATTTTTCTTTTAAAGTCTCATCCCTTTAAAATTTATGTTTGGTAGGACCCCTTAGGAATTAATTTTTTTTATTGTTAGCTCTTATTTGATCCTCAAATTGGTTTTTGATCCTTGAACCATTTTATCTCATGACTTATTTTGGTCTCCTTCATGACTTGTCCCTAAGTCAATCCCTCCCATGACTAGAGTGATGTGACACTCCTCTCTCCTCACTCATGACCTCATAGGCATACCTCAATGTCCTCTCTTACCTATCCAATCACATTTTTAAGTGGATGTGTTGCCTACTCATCAGGCAGTTTCGTAGTGCCTATAACATTCATTATACGTCCACCTCGAGTCATGATTTCCACGACTGATGTCATTTCCCTTGTTTTCAGTGCCATAAGTTGGTTAAAGATGCCTTCAAAGATATTTCATTTATGAGCTTTGGTAATAGTTTCTAATTTGAAAGACTCAACAATGTTGCTCTCCACAAATTCGTAAGTTCTGATCAAGTGACCACATGTCAACCAAATCCGATGTTGAGAAATATTTCAGGGCCAAGGTTTTCTCAAAGTTCATCCTAAGATTGCATTAAATATCTCAACATGTGTCCATTACACAGGTATCCCATGTTACCTCCTCTGCGTATTAATTTTCCCAGGAAATTTGTGCTCGGATTTTCATTTTGCTAAGCTTGCAGAGTAGTAAGGGATCCATTTTTGCATGGTAACTTTGTTTTTCTCCTCTTCGGACCTCTAAATCTCTTTCCCTATATCTATAGTCTGATCATTATTGTTTTATTTAACCATTGAAAGTCACAATCATGTAAATAGCCTATCCTCTGTGTATGCTTTGCGCTACCCAGAGGCGCTACTCAAACCAACTCTATTTTCCTTTCTTCCTTTCACCTTGGGGTTTGGAATTTCACTCAATTGCAGAGGGACAAATTAAGACTACATCTTCACTGTTTAAACTCTAGAATATCTGTACAATCCTAAGGGTTTAATTCCTAAAAAATATAGCTTAGCTTACTAGCATATTTCTGTCTAAAGGAGTTAGCCTTATCTATTTGAAGCCCTAATCAAAGCCTTCATGATCATTACCATATCTTAAACTTCTTAAAATCCCTTATTTTGAGCCATGGAGACTCCTCAATCAAGGAAGACACACAAAGGTGGCAAGGTGGTCATAACAGAACCGTTGGACATGCATGTTTTTGATACATAATCCATAACAAGAGAGGCCTTTCAAAGAGTAGGGTGCCTCTCTTTCTATCATAACATGCAGAGAGGACATCCAGAGGTAGCAAGATAGTTTTCACTATAGTTTGATGGCAAGAAAACCAAGGTTGGTGATTTGGAGTTTGAGTTTACTGAAGCCTCTATCTCAACAACAATAGGGATCCCCATTATAGGTGAAAGGTGGTTCAAAGACATGGATTTAAGTTCATCCTATGCAAAAGATCTTCTTAAACCTGAATATCAATCAAACGACTTGTCCAAAAGTATGCCAAGGAGTCAACTGATTGAACAATTTGAAAGATTATTGAAGATCATATAGAGATATTTTACTTTTTAAGGGAGATTCAACACCTCGTACTAGTACCATATAAGGTTGTTGCTACATTTTACTGGTAAGGTTGAGATGAAAATTCCTTATTACTTGTTGAGGAGTATAGGTAAAATGTCAAACAGGATACAGGACAAATCTAAAGATGTGGATACTAGCCTTTTCCACTCTGGATTAATCAGAATGCCAGTCTTTGAGAAATTGGGCAAGAAAGATATTTCATGGGAACATTTTGTGGTTACCTATCATTTCAAGTTGGATCTAGCACCAACTCCTCAATCAAAGAAGGCAAGTCCTTTGTCACCCACTAGTACTTCTAAAGCAAGGACCAGTAGGAAGAGAAAGGGTAGAACCCCTATTCAATTTCTAGAGATCAGAAAACAAGTCATAGAGGTTGAGGAGGAAGTTTTTCCTTCTCCACATAGAGATTTTTCACCACCTCCTCCACCAGGGTTAGAAGAGGTGCCTTATTCTACCAAAGATGCATCCAAGAAAGGGAAGAAGCTCTTATTTCCCTTATTTCCTCAATCAGTTGAAATCAAAGGTAAAAGACCTTTCACAAGGTCATCAATTCCTAAGGAGGTTTTCAAAGAGCAATCCTTACCTAATCCCCCTATTCAAAAGAAGAAGGGTAAGAGCATTGAAAATCCTGTGGAGGAAAAATCAGAAACCCTTATTCAGAGGAAGAAGGGTAAATGTAGTTGTCAGCCTACTAAAGGTAAACAAGAAACGCCTGTACAAAAGGGTAAGGATAAAGGTACTAAAAGACCTTTGGAGAGTAAAAATGAAACCTCTGAGAAAGGTATTGAGAAGCCTATTGAAAGAAAATATGAAACCCTTGTGCTGAGAAAGAAGAACAAAAGTAAAGTCATCAAGGAACTTGATGAGGTAGACAAGACACTTCCCATGTAGGAGGAAGAGGAGTTTGATAAAAATCCTAGTGAGACTGTACATGCCATTATTCCTCCTGACAGTCAAACCTACAAAAGACTTATCAAGAAGCTTAGAGATGCAAGAAAAGAAATAGCTCGTTTTAAAGAATAAGATAAGGTCAACTTGGCTTAGATGAAAGAGATCATGGATGGCTACAATCGCACCCTTGAATTGGAAATATTTTCAGCAAGGAGGGCCCAACCCCTTCATAGACAACTAAGGAATCTCTACAGGCAGAACATAGGCTTCCAATCTCAGAACAGGAAGCTAAAGGTAGAGCTAAAGCATTTTCAAGATGAGGTAGCCCAAATAAATCTACATGTGTTGGTTGAAGATGACATTGAAGATGACAAATGAACAACTAATCATCTATTGACAACATGTGTTCATGTTCCCAAAAAGAGCCTTACTCCATGAGGAAAGTGACTCGCTTTCTCTTCCAAAAAACCCTATTAAGGAAGGTCGTCGTAGGCTGCACGATAAGAAGGATGCAACGATTCTTGTTCATCACACTCTTCCCTAAAACTGGTTTTTGACAGCTGCACAGGATGCTCTACAACTGGGGTATGACGATGTCAAAAGGCTAATAAAAGGTTAAGTTTCACGAAATTTATAGAAGGGGATCTTCTAGAAGGTGAGGTGGCGTCTGTATGGTTGGGATCCTCCTCATTTCTATGATTTGGTGGGATCATCCTAATCTCTTTAAACACCTCTCTTTCCCTTATATAAAGAGGGATATCTCATGGAAAAGGTTAATTAAGCACGTAATGTTGATTTTAAGGTTAATGAAGGTTGAATTGGCTAAGATTGTATGGAGAATTTTGCATTGGATCATTCTTGAGAGCCTCATTCCAGTTCATCAAGTCATTGTGGATATTCTTCATTAAATATTGGAGCAAGTGTGTGTGTTGGAGAAAAGGGTCATCAGAAGGGGACCTTACAACATCAAGGCTTTGGTTGTAATCTCCACTTTCATTATTATATAATGCAGTGATATGTTTCTTTCCCATAAAAATCATCTCGTTTTATTGTATGATTCCTTGATCACATAACATAGGTTCTCATTGAGTATATTATTGCTTTCACTTTGGTTGGCTCGTGTTCCCTTGCAGATCCAATATCATAGGATCACTGGAGTGGAGCTAGGATGAAAACAGAAAGAGGAAGTGATATTTAAATGGTATCTTTCCCATCTCTTGCTAGATATTAAACTCAATGATTAGATCTTAGGGAAATCATCATGTTCTATTCATTTTTTTTCTAGATTTAGGTGGATCTAGGGAGATATGTTTATGTCTGCATTTAGGGATAATTCTTGTAACAACAACTATTTGGATTGTATATAGAGTGGGGAAATGGTCTAGGATAGTCATTCTTCTTGACAACCTCTCTAAGTAGTGGCCAAGTATAGTGGTTCACCTCGTCGGGAAGTCATTCTTCCGAAATTCATAGTTGTGATAAGTTTCAAAGAATGGTTAGTTTTGGAGGTTGGTGCAGGATAGTGATTTCCATAGGAAATGGTATGGACAATAATTCCGTAGGGAAGACTCATTCTCTCCATATTGCACTATGATTAGTGCTGGATAAATAGTCTAGTTAGGTAAATGGTCTAGGTTCAAAAATCAGGGACATGCATTTCCTAGGGAAGACTCATTCTCTCCAGGTTGCACTATGATTAGTGCTGGAGGAATGGCCCAATTAGGTGAATGGTCTAGGCTCAGAAATTAGGTACAATTATTCTTCTATACTTGAGAAGAATAGTCGAGATCACCCATGGCTGATGTTTTACTAAGGGAAGATGCTCTTCCATATCTCACAAATGTGAGTGGAAGAATGGCCTAGATGACTCAATTTGTATCATGATATTGTTATACAGGGTGATATCGGATGATATGATTAATGTGAAGAATGTATGTATTTGAATAGTAATCGTATTCCACTATGATGGATGTGTTCAACTAGGTGTGACTATGTGTCATTGGTTAAGTATTCATGTGCTACTTGGTTTGGTTGTGTACCACTAGATAGTAGTTGTGTAATACTATGGATAGACACAATTGTTCTCTATTGAATGACATTGTTCTGATTTCCATGAAGACTATCATTGGTGTTGGAAATGATTACCAACTAGATGGATAGTCAGTGTGTTGGTAGAAAAAGATTCTTCGGGAGAAAAATGCTTCAGGCCAATTATTATTCTAGGAAGTATGTCTAGATTAGAAGAAGAGTCCTTGTATACCATGGCGTGTCTTCCAGCATATGTTGGAATAATTATTCTTCTAGGACATATGTCTGGATTAGAAGAATAGTTATTCTATCACTTTGTGGAGTGAGTGACTTATTCAACATCATTCCTGATTACTTAGATGGAGTATGGCTTCGAGAGATGATGTAGTTGATGCTATCAGATGATATTCATAGTGATGATGGTGATCGTGATTTAATCATGAGATATCTTGTGTGGATATGATGATGCTACCCGTTGAATGGTATGCTTGTGCTCAATACCATTTCTTTCAATACCTCCCTAGCTAGGAGGAAGTGTTGATATTATGATATTTGAGGGAGGGATTAACCTCCACATGTAACCTTGACAAGACAAGAATATTTCGGGAAGCAAGAGAAACCCTCAAGCTTTGAATAATAATCCTAGAAGACAAGTCAGCTAAAGATATTAATTTAATATTTAATTTTAGCTCCAAGGAAGAGAAGTCAACCCAGATAGATAAGAAGGAATAGTATAAATATAGAGTGCTAGAGCTCATTTAGCACACACTCACTCGCAACTGCAAAAATTTAGTTGTGTGCAAGTCTGGAGAGTAGTTGCAACTGCAGCTACTACAACTTGTATTTTTTTTTTTAGGCTTGGACTCTCTCTTGGTTATGGTTTGGAATTTATTCTTGGTACAGTAGCTCTCGAGAGTGATATGATACCTTGATTGGATATTAGGCCTAGGGTTTTCTCCCAGAATCATTCTTTGTCAAGGTTAAGTTTCTAAAGGGTGGCTTCAACCTATGGTTGGGTGAAGATATTTTTATATTGTCTATGGTGAAACGAGCAAACCTACTTTTCTAACACAGAGAAACTTTAGGTAGTGATTATAAAGAACCCCCACTTGAGTCTTTTTGTGATGATATGATTTGAGAGAAAGATAAGCTTGTGCAAATTGGATGGATTAATAATATAGGTACATCCAAAAAAGCCTTAGTGTAATAATATAAATATAAATTAAATAATCCCAAGAAGAAACATTCTCACTACCACTACAAGAAAAACGAGGGTCCCAAACCCTCCAAGTCTTATTCTACTCCTAGTAGTGACAAAGGAGAAAAATAAAAGAGTAAGAAGACTCAAAACCATTTCAAATTTTGTATAAATATGGTCATGTGGAGTCTAAATTTTTTAAAATATGGAAGCCTTAAAAGCAATGATGAAGAAGCACACCATCAATATTGATTCTTCTTCTTTTTATTGTTATGGACAAGCACTTTTTTTTCAGGGTTCTCCTTCAATGAAACTTATACCTCTTCTTCTGATGAGTGTCTTATTGATTGTGGGGAATCTTATCATATGGCTAAGGAGAAATCTATATTTTGTTCTCTAAATGAATGTAACACCAAAAAAAAGTTTGTTGGTGATAATAAATATGTTAGTGTTGTAGGGTCTAGAACAATTCGGGTAGACAATGGTATTTTCAATGATGTATTATGTGTTCCAATTATTTCCTACAACATTTTGTCAGTGTATCATATCACTCATTCAAGTGAAGGTAAAACCATAGATTTCTCACCTCACCAATTTGTAATCAAGGATTTAAAATATCCTAAGCATGTCATAGCAACCAGATTTGTTGATGATATAACCATGTTGTACAAGTTTGAAAACCTTGGGTCATTGTATTTTCCATTATTTTTTGTTTCTCATAGAAATGACTTGAGCAAACTTTGGAATCAATAGTTTCGTCATATAAAATATTACTCATAGAAGAAACTATGTAATCAACACATGGTGACTCATATTCCTCTTGTTTCTTGCAAAGATTGTGTTTGTGTTTGTTGTGTTCTTAGTAATAATCATCCAAATAATTTTGAAAAGTGGGCCCCTTGGTATACCTTGGCCCCTTTGTATCTTATTCAGAGTGATTTACGTGGTATTATTTCTTCTCATTATTTCTCTCGGTACAATTATTTCTTAACTTTCATTGATGAATTCTCCAAACTCACTTGGGTTTACTTCTTAAAACACAAGAGTGGATATTTTGAAAAAAAATTGGCCTATAATTCCCTTGTTTAAAAAATAATATGGACATCATATTTAAAGGTTAAGAACAGATAATGGAGGATAATCTGTGAATGATAAATTTACAATTTATTGCACTGCACATGGAATTCATATGTGATAGATTGTTCCATACACACCACAAGAAAATGGTGTTGCTGAGAGAAAGAATCACAGATTAAAATAAATGTCTAATTGTATGATCTAATATAAGGGATTAAGTCTTCATTATTGGGAAGAAGCCATAAAACGTGAAAATTACATAGTAAATTACACTCCCTCAAAGCCTGTAAAAAATATAACATCGAAAGAAGCATAGATTAAAATTCAGTTATATATAATCCACTTAAATGTATTTAGTACTGTAGCATGGGCTCATAGTCCTGATGTGAAAAGGAAATATTTACAACCTAAAAGTGAGTAGTGTATTTTTATTGGATATTATAAGGATGTCAAAGGTTACATAATTATTCAACCTCATTCAATTGAAATTGTTATTAGAAGAGATGTTAAATTTGGTGAATATATCTTGTCTTAGGAGCCTAATTCAATGTTTGTGACATATNTATAATCCACTTAAATGTATTTAGTACTGTAGCATGGGCTCATAGTCCTGATGTGAAAAGGAAATATTTACAACCTAAAAGTGAGAAGTGTATTTTTATTGGATATTATAAGGATGTCAAAGGTTACATAATTATTCAACCTCATTCAATTGAAATTGTTATTAGAAGAGATGTTAAATTTGGTGAATATATCTTGTCTTAGGAGCCTAATTCAATGTTTGTGACATATTATATCCCTATTATAGTTTCTTAGTATTCATATGATCACATTTAGGATAAAAATAAACCTTTGTATTCTCACATTCCTCCATATGCATCCATTGAACATGAACCTGCACCCTCATCATCACTTCCCAAATGCGTTGATTCAGATCGAGAAGTAGTTGGTGATAGCAGGTGATCATTTAGATCAACATTGTGTTGCAAATATGTTGTCATTGATGTAAAAGTTGCAAGGAAATGTTCAATTATAGAAAAATAAAATACAAGGATGTAAACATAAGTGTGTGCAATAACAAACAATATGATGCACAGAAAAAGGAAGTCATGAAAGGTTGAAAACAATATTGGGTAAAAGGATCGTAGGATGAAAGAATAAATGGAGAAGAAGAAGATCAATCGATAGGACGTGATTGAAGATATGATCAGTTGGCGAATAAATTCTTAGCGATAACAAACAACTGCAGCGGAATCGACATGGGGATGACCTACGATGTAGTTCATAAGTGAAGTATGACAGAGAAAAATGAAACATAGTAGATTGTGACATTTCTTTGTCCATGATTGTGGATTGGAGTGAAGTATCCTGGTATTTTAGTGAAATGATGGATGTCAAACGACTGTAGGGTTCTTTGAGCTAGTGCCACGAATGGGGTAGTGAAGTGTGACGAAACGAAGTCAGTTTCTTGTTAATGGCGTAGAAGAAAATTTGCAAGGTTCCTTGAGATAGTGTGATGAACAACATAATGGACTATGATGAAAGAAGTGGAAGTTCAAAAATCAAGTAAGAGAGTCAAACAGGCATGCTCACAGTCTGTTGGGGTGACTGGGAGAGTTCACTGCAAGGAAAGTGAGACAACTTAAAGACTTGTGACATGAATTTTGTGCTCCTATTCTATTTGTGCATTGTGTGCCTTGTAAACAAGATTGTAAATGGTTCTGTCAATTTTGATGAGATGAAAAATTTGGTCATATAATTGATGCTTCATTAATCATTGAAAGGATCAACAATGATCCTTTAATTTTTTCATAAAAAAATAAGAGTTGGTCTGATTGATTTAGTCAAAGAATTTCCATCCATAACTAAACAAGAAATATTCTTAATTTAGACAGAAGTTTGACCCCATATAAATAAATGGACTTTGATTTGGTCAAGATATGTCGACAATGTAATTGTTATGTATCCACATATGGTTAATTGAACTCAAGAAAATATATTATAATAGGGATGCATGTTAATCGAGTAAAAATTATGTGTATAGAGAGGGAAAAGGTTTTGTAAATGTTAAAAGGAACTAAATTGGAGATATATCTTATTTGTTTTTTAATCGAATAAAAAAGTATTATGAAAGGTCTAGATATGTAAGGAATTTTTCAATAGATAAAACTGAATACATGGAGGTAGGGTGGTATAGGGGAGAGCACTAGTGTCCTCACTCTACAAGTTGGTTCCTGAGAGGATTGGTGTCTGCATCATTTGTAATAGGTTAGTGCTTGAGAGAATTGGTGTCCTCACCATTTGTAACAACTTGGTGACCGAGAGGATTGGTTTCCTTTTTATTTTCAACAGGATGGTATTTGTCTAGCTGAAATATTATAAATTGTAAGGTGGTTCTTGCAAAAGAACATAAAGAAATATATTTTGTTGTTTTCTCCCGCATTGGGTTTCCACGTAAAAATTCTGGTGTACTGTTTTTTCTTTGTTGTTTGGATTTATGCATGCCTTGTTTATTAAGTAAACACTTCAAAATAATATTAAAGGAATAACAAAAAAAAAATTGAGAAAATTGATACAATATTGATTCACACCCCCCTCTCAGTATTACTATGAATCTCAAAAATTGGTATTAGAGAGAGGTTCCTTTAGTAATATCCTAACATATGGAAGGAAGGTCAAAAAAAAAGTATGGAAAGTCAATATTCCTCTTCTTCCTCAACTAGACCTCCTATATTCAATGAAACAAATTTTTCTTTTTGGAAAATCAAAATGAAGACCTACTTGATGTCTCTTGGTATGGAAGTTTGGAAGATCATGGTAGATGGTTATAAAATACCAACAACTCTTCCAACTGATGAAGCCGGTAAGAAAAATTACTACAATAATGAAATAGCTATGATTGATATCAAAGGTGGGATTGTGGAAAAAAAAATTGTTAAAGTAATGGTGTTGGAATACGCAAAGGAAATATGGGACAAACTGGTAAACACTTATGAAGGAGATGAGAATGTGAAGTTGGCCAATTTAAATCTCATAGAATGAAATTTGAAAGCCTAAGGATAAGTGAAGATGAAAATATTGCAGGTTTCTTTCTCATTGCAGATGATACTGTAAACACTATGAAGGCACTAGCTGAGAAGATTGAAGAAGATATGGTGGTTTAGAAGGTAATGAGATATATTCCATCAAGACTAGATTAGAAGGTTGCTTCTATAGAATACATCAATGAACTAGATAAAATAATGATGGATAGGTTCTATAGAATATTGATTTATTATGAGATGAGGACCAAGAAAGAACAACTATATCTAAAGGATGTTGTCTTCAAGGCATCACAATCTCAAGATCATGATTCCTCTGAACATTTACTAGATGACGAAGAAGCTAACTTTGTAAGGAAATATAAGAGGGGCTTAAAAAAGTATAAAAGTATGTTACCATTCAAGTTCTTTCATTGTGGTAAAGTTGGTATTTTTTCATCCAAATTTCCCTTTAAAGAAAACAACACAAATGAAAAGGGAAGAAAAGGAAAGGATAAACCTAGGGAGTTTAAAAATAAAATGTTTTTTAAAATGAACAATTTTTATTCAAGGGAGGATAACAACAACTCTTCAGACACTGAAGAAGAAGAATATGAGCCAGATACAACTAACTATGAAAAAATCTCAAGGATTTAGAGCAACAAATATCCGATAAAGAAAAAATGGACATAGACAAGTGTGAAGTTTTATTTGACATGGAAGGAGAACCCATTAGTGCTCTGGAGGAAATATCTTGACTCAAGAAAAAGATTATACTAAGAAAGGAATAGTTACAAATTTATAAATAAAAAGGAAATGTGATTAGTGAAGATATATTCATCTTAAAAATACATCTAGAAGAAGCCAAAAGAAGGGAAGAAATATTGATGAATCAAATAAAAAAAAATGAGAACATCTATGACAAACTAGAAGAATAAATAGTATCCTTAAGAAGAGATCTATAGAAGTCCAAAAATAAAATGAGTATCAAATTCATAAGAGGACATAGTAGAAATAATGTCTTCTCTCCTTTATTGAATGAACTCGAGTTCCACGTATGAAATTATTTTAGATTGTTGGCATGTTTACAGGAAGAATGTGCTTGTCATTGATGGAAAGAAAAACAATGATCCAAACCTCGAGAGAGCAGAAGATGAGAAATCTCAGAAGAGATAGCGGTTTTCAGAAGTGCAGACGAGGTCACAGAGACAGACTCACAAGAAGAGAAAAGGTCGAGACCCATGAACACTTATAAAAACTTCTAAGTCAAAGATATCAGAAGCTCAAGAGGAAGAGAGACAGTGGTCATTGGATCACCATTTTAGAGGACCAATAATTGTCAGATTGAATTAATGGAAGGATAGGATAAGCGGGGAAAAATGATTGAGAATTCGATCATCTGAATTTGCATCAACTGTCAGATTAATTTAACTGGAAGGACAAGATAAGAAAGAGCCATTGATATAAGATATTCATCAATGAACAACATTCGTTTCGAGTCTAAATATGTAAGGAGGTTATGCTCCAGAAAAATCACTTCGAGAGGTTTAGTTTGAGATCTGAAATCCATGAAGTTTGGAGAGCCAGAGAGTCAGAGTAAACATCAGCCGTCAGATCATTTCAAAGTGGAAGGAAAAGATAATCTAGAAAAGAAGCATCATATAAATATCAAGCCGTCAATCTAAGAACATGATCAACGAACAACATTTAGTTTTAGTCTAAAAGTTGCGAAGAGGTTACTGTTCGTGGATTCTCACTTAAGAAGAATTGGTGACTTGAAAAGTTGAAACACCCAAAGTTCTGAAGGCCGAAGTCCCGAAGTGAATGAGGATCCACATCAACAAGCCTACGTCAGCAATGAGACATGGTGCAATCAGACAATGAAAAGTGTCAATTTTATTCAGCATTTCAGGTATGTGAAAATCACAAGTCCGAGTGACATGTGGCAGCTACTAGGCTCATGAAACGTCATCAAGTGACATCAGTAAGTGACATCACTCCTGGAGTTTTACAAAGGGATATTTAACACCATCACTTGCACAAATTTTTGAATTCCCGAAGTGGTATGGGGCCATCCATCGTCGAGGAGGATAGGTGGCACAAGATCCACAACTTCGGAAGTTTGTGGATGGGGCGAACATGAAAATCACCAAAGACAAATCTTGACCATTGATCATCAAGGGGAGTATGTGTCAGCTGATCTAAGATATCAGAGAAATCTCACTTCAAGTATTTCCAGTTGAGACTTGAGAATTTTGAATTCCAGAGACGCGAAAGGATCATGACCATTGATCCAAAAGGGACACGCGCATGTGGATTGTCAGCTCTGAGAAAAAGCAAAGGAAGGTTGAAAGGTTGGAAAGTTGGGATTTTCGAACCCCAAATACCTGAAGGGATTATGATCATTGATTCTAGAAGACCATGCGTCGTTAGATCGTGGACTCTTGGTGAAATGCTTCGGGAGCAAGAAAAGTTTGAGAATCGATACTCCCAAAGACTGAAAGGCAAAATCGATCTCATCCATTGGTTTGGAGGGCCACATGTCACTTGGTCGATGAGACTAAGGATCGTGTGTGGACGAGGGAAAGAAGGTAGGAAAATACAATAGATCAGATCCATTAATAGAGGTAATCCGCCAGAGACCATGAGATCGATGATCACACTTGATTGCGGGATCGAAACCTGCTCGAAAGTTAATTTTCTGAGAGCAGACCACAATTGAAACCACAGTATTGAAGAAGGGGTACGTGGTAGTTGTTTTGGAGTTACTTTACACACTCCTAGGATTTATTTTTCCTAAGGTTATTCCTTTTTTATTAGTCATAATTAGTCATTATCCAGTCTCCTATATTTTAGGGGAGAATATTCCACCTGGAGAATATTCTCCTTCAGTTGACACTTCAATTTGACTAGTTGAGTTGAGTTTATATGTTGCATTGGTTTTTTCACCATGCAAAATTGCAATCTTCACCAAATCACTACTCTTTATTCAGTTAGTTAACTGAAGACTAATTGACTAGTTAAGTCAGTTAGGTGGCAGTTCACTCTCGTAACTGCCTGAGAGACTAGACTAGGTGGTAGTTTACTCTTGTAATTGTTCGTGTGTGTCCAGATAAATCTAGACCACCATTATGGCTCATTAGTTACTCAGGTATCCTATATATATTGTAAATTATTCACTCTTTGAGTGTGGAATACGGTTAATGAGAATTCTTCCATTCTTTCTCTCTTGCTTCTTCTCTCTCAATTTATCTCTATAAATGTGTGTGGTATTTTCTAGTTAGATCTATTCTATGCAAGTTCAAGACATTTACATGGTATCAAAGCCGACAAACTGCTAAGCAAAAGATACACCAAATCATTTTTTGCAGGTACAAAAGATTGAAGACAACAAAAAGATGGATTATTCATCGAAAATACTTCTCACGCCTCATAACTATTTGGAATGGATGCCAAAAATTCTGATCCAGCTTAGATGAAAAGGATTATACCAAATAACCATGGAAATGGAAGTAGAGCCTGATTCTGTCAATGAGAAAAATCACTTTCTCAATAGACAAGATATGCCCATAGGAAGTATCGACATGTTTGTTTCTCTCGAACTTTTCCATCAAGTATATGAAGAATCACAGGGATTAAATCCAAATGAATTATGGACCATATTGGAGGTTCTATTTGGGAATAAATAATATTGTGAAGATTTCATGTAGGAGGTCGAACAAATAGAGCCAGAAGAGAAGCCATCAGAAGATCAAGCCTCTTATTATGAAGAGTCTTGTACAAAAGTATTTGCAGAAATTTGTATTCCATTAATTGAAGATGATGTCTACTCCATTTCAGATTTGTTTTCTGAAATTCATGTGGAATATATATGGCATGCATCTGAGGAGTCACATGCAAACACTTTTGCATGCACCATGCATGCATCTCAGGAGTCAAAAAGAGAGTTGCGCACATCAAACACCATTATGATATTTTTTGAGAAACATTTGCAGAAACAAATTGGATATTTGAATTCCTCTCGGGAAAATGTCCAATTTCAAAAAAAAAATCGTCCGAAACGGAGTCCAGAAAGTGAAGTTATGATCGTCAACAATATTTGAGCATTTTTCTGGAAACGGCCACACGGTTTTCAAAATTTCATCCAAAATTTATTTGGATATTATTCATTACAAGAAAATAAAGTGGATATGTGTGGAAATATCAATGATGTGTATACTTAATCATATCCATGCATACATCTACATCTTCAACAAAATATTCAAAGAGCACAAACTTGCACAATTGTGAGGTCTTCTTGGACATCATTTTTTATTTTATGCATTGTAATTTGAGGGGGAATTTTGTTCACATGAGGTTTTTCCTCTTTCCTCGTTTATTTCAGTGTATCTTTTGTATTTGGGTTCCTAACATGGCCTCATAGTCGGGACCCATTCTTTATTTTCACCATAGTGATATTCAGGGGGGGTGTTGGAGTTWCTTCACACACACGTAAGATTTATTTTTCCTAAGGTTATTCCTTTTTTATTAGTCATAATTAGTCATTATCCAGTCTCCTATATTTTAGGGGAGAATATTCCACCTAGAGAATATTCTCTTTCAATTGACACTTCAGTTTGACTAGTTGAGTTGATTTTAGATGTTGCATTGGTTTTGTCACCATGCAACATTGGGATCATCACCAACTCACTACTCTTTATTCGGTCAGTTAACTGAAGGCTAGTTGACTAGTTAACTTAGCTAGGTGGCAGTTCAATCTTGTAACTACATGAGAGACTAGACTAGGTGGCAGTTTACTCTTGTAACTGTTGGTATGTGTCCATATCAATCTAGACCACCACTATGGCTCATTAGTTACTCATTTATCCTATATATATTGTAAATTATTCACTCTTTAAGTGTGGAATACGGTTGATGAGAATTCTTCCATTCTTTCTCTATTGCTTTTTCTTTCTCAGTTTCTCTCTGCAAATGTGTGTGGTATTTTCTAGCTAGATCTATTTTGTGCAGGTTCAAATCATTTACAGGTTGGAGGTAGATTGCAGGGAGAAAAGTAGTTAATCCCAAACCACTTTTGGATGATCCCGCAATCGTTCACTTACGCAAGGATGTAGCCTGAGGTCACATGCGACCGGGGGATAACAAGAAGAGAGCTCATGCACACAATGGTCCACTTATGCAAGGATGTAGCCTGAGGTCACATGTGACCGATGGCTAACGAGAAGAGAGCTCTTCCCTTGATTATGAAGTTAATTTCCCAAGGTCATATCGAAAAATAGGGAGCTAGTTCTCGCTAGACCAAGAACGCGAAGTGCCTTTTGAATAGGAATATGGTCATCACCAGAGGTCACATGAAGGAAGGGACTTAGAAGCCAAAGACTCCAAAAAAAATGACTAGTTTTAACTTCCAGAGAAGACGAAGAATTGTGACTGACAGAGAAGAAAAACATTCTCAGGATAACTGCCAGAGAAGCCAAAGAAACTTGAATAACGACCATAGAAGATGAAGAGTTCGCTTGATGATTAGGAAGACGAATGTTAAGCCCTAAATAGTGGCTCATTACCCATTAATTGAGGCATATTATATTAGTAATGTTATTTTATTTATGTCAGATTTAGTCCATTAGTTGTAATTATACCTCCTTGTCTCCTATATATACTAAGGAGACATTTTTATTTTGAATCATCTTGTAATTGTACATTTATGATGGCATAAGGAGGTTTCCCCCTCAAATAGGCTTATTATATGAATTTCTCTCTTTTTCAAGGCGTTCAAGACATATTCTGAGGTTTTTCTATTCTATATTGGTATTTGATTCTTAAAATATGGTATCAAAGCTCAAGGTCTTGGGGTCTTGTTGCTACATCTGAGACACCTTGGAATTTTATCTATAACTTTTTTGATACAATCTTTTAGAAGGAACGGCTTGGAGTATAGTTAGTAGAAGGATCAAGGTACGTTGGGTTAAAATTTTATCTCCTGAGGCCTTATACTTTCAGAGATACATCCTATGAAAGATATGGTTCTGGAATCATCCTAAAATGAGCCATTCCGGATTTTTCGCTATAATTTTTTTTATGTAATGTTTCAGAACCTAAAATCTGGAGGATATTCAAAGAAATTAGTAAGGTATCTGTGGTAAAAATTTCATCTTTTGGGTAATCTTACATTTGTATATACACCCTGTGGAATATAGGGTATCTGATTAGTCCTAGTGACTAGCCTCAAGAAGGTGTTCCAGGTAAAACAATCATAACTTCTTCCTAGAGTATCCAAATTGAGTGATACTAGTTGCATTTAATGGTGGATGGTTTGTAGTATTTCTGGTATGAGTTTCATAATTTTATATCAATTATGTTGTGCGGAGAAAGCTATACAAGTGAGATCTCTTGGAAAGGAMAAAACTCAAAAAGTTGTGGGGAAGTTACTATAAATTCCACTTGGCACATCCAATTTTGATCAGACCTATGGCATTGTAGAGAAGAAATATCATAGAACTACAAAACATAAATTTTCATACCCAGAAGGGCCGAGACTTTGGAGATACAACAGAAGAAAGATTGTCTAGCAGAACCACCTCAAAATCAAGGTTCAAAAGTGATACTTGGCCAACATGCCACCCAAAAAGGGTAGTTCTACACCAAATAAGCCTCCATACAATCCTACTTGGACTCTTGATGGAGGTGAATAAATGCGTAGGGACATAAATGATTTACAAAATAATATAGTAACAAAATATGAACTACAAGAGATGCAAGCTAAGTTGGAGGCAAAGATGGATGGTTTAAAAGAGGAGATCATGGAGGTATTGAAAAAAATTGTAATAGAGCGGACACTTGAAAGTGAAAATGTATCCCATGAAATTCATGATGAGGACACAAGGAAGGTGAATCAAGAACAGAGAAACTCTAAGTTTGGGTTGAATACCAACCACGTTCCTAAGTCGATATGAGGAAGTTTGATGGCAAGGAACCTATCACATGGATACTTTAGATGGAGCAATTCTTTGATCTACATAATGTGCTACATGCACAAAAGGTACGAATTGCTTCTTTATATTTAGAACCCAATCAGTTTGTATGGTATAGATGGCTTTGTTCTCACAAATCACTCGTCAGTTGAACAATTTTCATGGAAGAAATGATAGAAAACTATGAGGATACAAGGAGCAATACCTTCTTTATCCAATTGATAAATCTCAAGCAAAAGGGTTCAGTTACATAGCACATTGATAACTTCCAAAGATTAAATATAAAGGTAACAGATATTCCAGATGAGCACTTGATTGATGTATTCATAGGAACTTGAAGAGATAACATTCAACATGAGGTTCACCTTTGGTGATGCTGATCCGCACTCCTCATCACACGATCACTCTTACCAGGACCTTCTCTTCCCTCGGCCCGAAGAGTTAAACTACTCTTCTATTTCCCTTTCAAGAAATCTGCACCCACAGTTCACTTCGCGCAATCCTCCTTCCTATCATTCGGAGGATCGGAACTTGACAACTTTGCGAGTTCACGGATGCTCAATATCCTCTCAAGTCTCCGAGATCTGATGTATCAGCCTCGCTGACTTTCTCCGTCCACTGTCGGGACTTCTCCCTATCGCAGGTTCGCAACTCGTGACGCCAACCACTCGGAGTTCCACCTTCCGATATCCGAAGTGCTGAGATGCCGAGACTTGTGATCTCGCTTCTTCGTGACTTCGCCACTCGCGCGACCAAATATCTCCTTCCTCGACTTCTGAGGCCCAAGACGTCGATACGCCGATATCTCACGTCACCTGCCACGTCACTCTGCTATGGCCCCATACTATCCACACAATTTTCAGGACTTCGCTTCTCGCTCTATCGCGATTTCTGTGACCAAATATTCCTCTCCTTTTTCACGATGACCCGATAGCCAATCTCGTTTCGGTTCCAATGGCCTCGCTAGCTTGGATCAACGGCTCGATCTTTTCTGAGATTTGAACCTTTCACGTTCGTTCTGTAACTTTCTTGTGCCTTCCCGAGATCTGATGACTCACAGAATCCTCGCGGGTTCTCCACAGAGAATATCGACCGCCTGTCTTTTCTTCTTGCGCACTCCAGGAACAAGAAATATCTCTCCACGAGACTTGTTCATCAGTCTGCGTCTCTTCCTTGCAAACTGCTCACGCACAACTTCTGACTCGACCCTTCAACAAACTTGAAGGTCTATCCTTCCTAATCTTGTTCTCAACTACTAGGTCTTTCGAAAGAATTCTTTGCACGTACTCCTTGCGGCAAATCTTCAACAACTCCTAAGTGTTGAAGTTTATTCGACTCCGCGCACTCCTGCAGCAACAGTCATAATTCCCTTTTCTCAGAATCGCAACTCTGAGTCTTCGTCCAGCCTGCGCACACCTTGCATGGCTCTGGTGCCAAATCTGCACTTCTGAGATGAATGAGAACAAAAGCTTTCTCCAATTGAACCCTGCAGTCACGCACTCCTTGTGGACAAATTCAACTGCACCCCTTGCAGGAATCCTCTGGTTCAATTAGAGAAATAATTGAAACTCATTCACTCAACCTCTCAGACTTCAATTCAACCATGAAATCGCATACACAACATATAAAATCAAATGCATGACAGAAAACGAACATCTATGAGCAAAACATCAATACACAGAGAAATAACACATAACCATGGATTTGAATCAATTATTTCTTCTATTAATTCAATCTGTACATGAGTGTTCTTCATACAACTCTCTGCTTTCTCTTCTGCTTCTGCTCTCGATAATAATACAATGTACAAAGGAGGGTGTCTATATCCCGTTTCCCTCTTGGATTCTAAGGCTATCAAATATACAATTAAATTCCTATCTATCAACATTAATTCAATTAAATGCCTCATCTACCTAAGGACGTGAGCTTAAAGGCTCAAGGTCCATTACAATATACAAAGTTCGCTTCATTCAATCCACATATTAATGTTTGGCACAACAAATATCAAGGTGCTTTCAAAAAGAAATCCACTGGCTCGTCCAACTGTCCTCTGCTCTCGCGCAAGCTCGCTTGATGTGGGCGATGCTCCTGCATCATACTCCCTGGCTTGAAAAATTTCATGGGCTCCTATCCATGAGCTCCTGCACGGTCTGTCCATGCTTTTGGATAACTGCTTCAGTCTCCCAGCTGGCATCCTCCACTGGGTGATTCTTCCATTTGACCAGGTACTCCAAATATTGCTTTCGCCTGGTCTTTTTGTCGACTCGCTTGTCCAATATGCATTCCATCTGCGGATTTTCTGCAACTGGTAATTGTTTCATCCAATGGATCACTGGTTCCTTAGTTCTAGCCTCTACTTCTCCAACCTTGTATGGGTGTAAATCCAAAACATTAAATATCGGAGATATACCAATGGCATCCGACAACTCAATCTCATAAGCGTTCTCGCCACATTTCTTCAGGACTTTGCAAGGTCCGATTTTCTTCATTTTCAGTTTGTTATATGTTCGCCTTGGGAACCTTTCTCTCCTCAGATGTTCTAGAACCAGATCACCAACTTCGAACTGAAGTTGTCTCCGATGTTGATCTGCTCTGCGCTTATACTCCTGATTTGAGTCAATCATTCGCTGCTTCACCCGGTCGTGAGGTTCCTTCATTGCTTCAGCGAACTCTTCTGCACTAGCGCTGCTAGTCACAGTCTGCTCTGACTCCCTGAGTTCAGAAACTCCCCTCGATTGTGTCCCATACACAATCTGAAATGGACTTTTGCCTGTACTTCGATTCACAGAATCGTTGTACGCAAACTCCGCCTGAGGTAACACATTGTCCCAGCTGCTATGGTGCTTTGTCACTAAGCTTCTCAATAAATCTCCCAGACTTCTGTTGACCACTTCCGTTTGCCCATCTGTCTGTGGATGATAAGTAGAACTAAACACCAAGTCAGTTCCTATCTTCTTCCATAGCGTCCTCCAAAAATGACCTATGAATTTCGTATCCCTTTCCGATATAATGCTTCTCGGCAATCCATGGAGTCGAATGATCTCCTTGAAAAACAAGTTCGCGATGTGAGTCGCATCGCTGGTTTTCTGGCATGGAATAAAATGTGCCATCTTTGAAAACCTGTCCACCACTACAAAGATGGAATCAACACCCCTTTGCGTCCTCGACAAACCCAATATGAAATCCATGCTTATCGCCTCCCATGGTCTCTCTGGTATGGGCAATGGCTGATAAAGACCTGCATTCTATTTTCTCCCCTTTGAATGCTGACAAATTTGACATCTGTCAACAAATCGCTTTACATCTGCTCGCATGCCCGACCAAAAATATGATTCGCTTAACTTCATGAATGTTTTGTCACGACCAAAATGTCCTGCCAAGCCTCCACTGTGCTTCTCCTTTAACATATTCTCCCTCATGGAGCAATTCAGAATACACAGTTGATTGCCTCTGAACAACAATCCCTCCTGGATCATATAATCTATCCATGGGCTTCTATTTCTGAGAACTGGATTCTCAGCTGCTTCGTATGCTTCTGCGAAATCTGCATCTCCTGCATACATGTCCTTGAAATTTTCAAAACCCAAGGTTTTGACTCGGAACTCCTGCAACAACAAACATTTCCTAGTCAAAGCATCAACTACTTTGTTAGCAGTACCTGCGATATGCTTAATCACAAACGTGAAATTCTGCATGTACTCTACCCATTTTGCATGCTTCTAATTCAACTTCTCTTGTTGACTCACAAACTGCAAAGCATGATTATCATTGTACAATACAAATTCCTTTGGGATCAAGTAATGTCTCCACTTCTTTAGTGCTTGTATGATAGCATAAAAATCCTTATCATACGTGGAGTACTTCAACTTTGCCTCATCTAGCTTCTCGCTGAAATATGCAACTGGTCTGTCTTCCTGACTTAAGACTGCTCCTATGGCATACCCGCTGGCATCACATTTCACCTGAAATGTTTTCTTCAAATCCGACAACACCAATAGTGGTTGCTCTGTGATGTTTCGCTTCAACAGGTTGAAGCTCTTTTCAGCCTCTGTTGTCCAATGAAAAGTCTTATGTCGCTTCTTCACTGTGTCCATCATTGTTTTGCTAATTCCACTGAAATTCCTAATGAACTTTCGGTAGAAACTAGCCAAACCATGGAAACTTCTCACTTCGAATACATTTCTCGGTGATGGCCAATTCTTGATCACTTCCACTTTACTCGGATCCATCTTCAACTCATTTGCAGATATGACAAAACCCAAATAAATGAGCTCTGTCTTCATAAATGAGGACTTCTTCATATTGATCAACAAATTCTCCTGCTGTAGCTTCCTCATCACAATGCCCAAATGCTTCAAATGTTCTACCTTTGTCTTACTGAAAATCAGTATATCATCAAGATATACGACGACAATTTTTTCGATGAATTCCCTCAAGACTTCATTCATCAGCCTCATGAATGTGCTCGACACATTTGTCAAACCAAATGGCATGACCAACCATTCGTACAAAACCTCATTTGTCTTGAATGTTGTCTTCCATTCATCACCTTCCCTCATGTGGATATGGTGATATCCTCTTTTCAGATCAATTTTTGAAAAATAATTTGCCCCACTCAGGCAATCCATCAGATCATCCATTCTTGGCAGTGGAAATATGTACCTGATGGTAATTTTGTTTATCGCTTTGGAATCTGTGCACATTCTCCAACCTCCATCCTTCTTTGGACTAAGCACTGTTGGAAAAACACATGGACTCAAGCTTTCCCTGACTAATCCTTTGTCCAACAAATCCTGGACCTGATTCTTGACCTCCTCATTTCCTTGCGGCGTCAATCTGTATGCAGCTTTGATCGGCAAACTAGCCCCTGGTATGAGGTCTATGTGGTGACTTACCCTTCTCATCGGTGGCAATGAATGAGGTAATTCGTCCACGATGATGTCAGCGAACTCTTCCAGCAGTTCCTGAATCTCATCTGGCAAGTCGTCCACTCTTGTACTAGTCAGGACAATTCTCGGCTTCCTGACCACAAAGAATTGTGGATCTTCCTTCTTCTCCATCTTTGTAAGAAGCTCTTTCCCACTCATGAGAAGTATTTTGTTTCTTACTTCCAGCTTCACCTCTTTATCCTTTATCAGAAGCAACGTATGTGACCTCCCATCCTTCTCCAGAGTATATGTATTCATCCTCCCATCATGAACCACATTTTTGTCATATTGCCATGGTCTACCCAGCAATAAATGACACACATCCATGGGAATAACATCACACAAAATCTTATCATTGTATCCTCCAATCTTAAATTCAACTAAACACTGTTTAGTGACACTCACCTGATGTCCCTTCTGTAGCCATGAAACCTTGTATGGACTCGGGTGATCAGTCATATCCAACTCCAGTTTCTCCACCATCTCAGTTGAAACGAGATTATCAGTGCTTCCACTGTCCATAATGACCTTGCATTTCCTGTCCCTAGTTGTGCAAGCTGTCCTGAACAGTCTGCTTCTCTGAACTGTGTCCTCCACCTCTTTCTCAGGTGTCAAAAGGATTTTATGCATTCCAAGCGATCTTCCGCTGTCTGCATCTTCATTCTCAGCATCACGCCTCTGAGCTTCTGCGATGTGAGATTCTCCAATGTCCTTCCTTTTCTTTGGACACTCAAATGACTTGTGCCCATTCTTCCCACACGTGAAACATGTGATCACTAAACCTCGGCCTCTTCCTCTACCTCGAGTACGAGAAAAAGTATTTGCATCAGCATAATCGCTACCCTGCTCAGTATGCTGCGCCCTCTATTCAACATATTGTTGTCCTCGCTGTGAGGTTCCTCCTCTCTCAATCTTACCCTGAGGCTTCTTCCATTCCTCCTTGGGCCTCTGATATTTATCTTGGGCAATTGCCTTGTTTCTGGGCTGACTTCTGCCTCGCCCTCACTGACCTTGCTTACGGTTCAGCTTCTCTTCGGCTTTCAGAGCCATTTGGTAAGCATCCTCCACCATTTGGATGGTTACCATGCTCAATTCATCTTGAATGTCATATCTTAGACCATTCAGATACCTGGCAACCTTCTCATCATTGCTCTCCCGATGACCTGCCCTGATATTGAGTCAATAGAATTCTTCGGTGTACTCTTTTACCATCATCAATTTCTGTCTCAGGTTATGCATTCTCCTGAACAGTGTGATTTGATAATCCCTTGGGATGAACTTTGCCTTCATCTTCGCAATCATTCGATCCCAGCTTTTGATCTTTTTCTTGCCTTTGCAACGTCTGTCAGCTTGTAGCTCGTCCCACCACAATGTTGCATGTCCCTTCAAGCGCGTAACAACATGCTTGACTTTCTTGTATTCTTCGATATCCTCATAATCGAAGTAGGTGTCAAGAGCTCGGATCCAATCCAACAACTCCTCTACATCCAGACTTCCCTCATAGACTGGAATGTCCATTTTGGTCATGGAACTCATCCTAGCAATGGCTTTGATCAACCGCTCGGTTGATGCATCCTCTACTGTGATCTCTTCTTCATGTCCATCTTCCTCTTCAACTTCGGAATCACTAAGATCCCCTGCACCAACTCCGCATCTTTGTGCTGTCTCCATCTCCTCGAGTCTTGCTCGAAGATCTCTCATCTGCCGCTCCATTTCTAGATTTCCTGCTGGCCTACCTCTTCTTTGCACCTCCTTGTCTTCGGGATCTGGTGATTGTCTCTCTCTTCTGGGCGGCATGATGAATTCTCTCCTCCTTCTCTGCTACAGAAAGAAAATAACTATTCCCGCTCTGATACCACTTGATGCTGCACTCCTCGTCACACAATCACTCTTACCAGGACCTTCTCTTCCCTCGGCCCGAAGAGCTAAACTACTCTTCTATTTCCCTCTCGGGAAATCTGCACCCACAGTTCACTTCGCACAATCCTCCTTCCTATTATTCGGAGGATCGAAACTTTGCGACTTCACGAGTTCATGGATGCTCAATATCCTCTCGAGTCTCCGAGATCCGATGTATCAGACTCGCTGACTTTCTCCCTCCGCTATCAGGACTTCGCCCTATCGCGGGTTCACAACTCGCAACGCCAACCACTCGGAGTTCCACCTTCCAATATCCGAAGTGCCGAGATGCTGAGACTTGCGATCTCGCTTCTTCATGACTTCGCCACTCGCACGACCAAATATCTCCTTCCTTGACTTCCGAGGCCCGAGACGTCGATACGCCGATATCTCGCGTCACCTGCCATGTCACTCTGCTATGGCCCCATACTATCCACGTAATCGTCGGGACTTCGCTTCTCGCTCTATCGCGATTTCCATGACCAAATCTTTCGTTCCTTTTCACGATGACCCGATAGCCAATCTCGTGTCGGTTCCAATGGCCTCGCTAGCTTGGATCAACGGCTCGATCTTTTCTGAGCTCCGAACCTTTCACACTCGTTCTGTAACTTTCCTGTGCCTTCCCGAGATCTGACGACTCACAGAATCCTCACGGGTTCTCCATAGAGAATACCGACCGTTTGTCTTTTCTTCTTGCGCACTCCACGAACAAGAAATATCTCTCCACGAGACTTGTTCATCAGTCTGCGTCTCTTCCTTGCAACCTGCTCACACATAAATTCTGACTTGACCCTTCAACAAACTTGAAGGTCTATCCTTCCTGAGATTGTTCTTGACTACTAGATATTTCGAAAGAATTCTTTGCACGCACTCCTTGCGGAAAATCTTCAACAACTCCTAGGTGTTGAAGTTTATTAGACTCTGCACACTCCTGCAGCAGCAGTCGTAATTCCTTTTGCTCAGAATCGCAACTCTGATTCTTCGTCTAGTCTGCGCACACCTTGCACAGCTTTGGTGCCAAATCTGCACTTCTGAGATGAATGAGAACAAAAGCTTTCTCCAATTGAACCCTGCAGTCACGCACTCCTTGCGGACAAATTCGACTGCACCTCTTGCAGGAATCCTCTGGTTCAGTTAGAGAAACAATTGAAACTCATTCACTCAACCTCTCAGACTTCAATTCAACCATGAAATCACATACACAGCATATAAAAGAAAATGCATGACAGAAAATGAACATCTATGAGCAAAACATCAATACACAGAGAAATAACACATAACCATGGATTTGAATCAATTCTTTCTTCTATTAATTCNTCAGTTAGAGAAACAATTGAAACTCATTCACTCAACCTCTCAGACTTCAATTCAACCATGAAATCACATACACAGCATATAAAAGAAAATGCATGACAGAAAACAAACATCTATGAGCAAAACATCAATACACAGAGAAATAACACATAACCATGGATTTGAATCAATTCTTTCTTCTATTAATTCAATCTGTACATGATTGTTCTTCATACAACTCTCTGCTTGCTCTTCTGCTTCTACTCTCGATAATAATACAATGTACAAAGGAGGGTGTCTATATCTCGTTTCCCTCTTGGATTCTAAAGCTATCAAATCTACAATTAAATTCCTATCTACCAGCATTAATTAAATTAAATGCCTCATCTACCTAAGGACGTGAGCTTAAAGGCTCAAGGTCCATTACAATATACAAAGTGCGCTTCAT